>APFE031010507.1:100062-122689 GCA_000404065.3 Pinus taeda
ACAAAATGGAGTTGCTGATGCATTGGCCAGGGCAGCAAGCAATTTGAAAATACCAATGAATTCAAGCAACAAGTTTGAAATCTATGTGAAGCATCGTCCTACAATCCCGGATAATCAAAGGTGTTGGCAAGTATTTCAAGATGATGAAGAAATCAAATATTTTTTACATGGAGAAGGTAAATTTGAAGAGATCTCAATAGATATGGAGCCTGAAGGAGTTAATCAAATGGATGTCTTGCAGCTGAAAGATAATCATATTCCCAAAGGGCTGATTCCTTTAGAAGAACTTTTTGATCAAGATGATGTGGCCCGCAAGCCAACTTTGATGCCAACAGAAGAAGGTGTAGAAGATGTGAACCTTGGGACAGCGGAACATCCAAAGATGGTGAAATTATCAAAGGCTCTGCTGCTCAAGGTAAAAAATCAATACATTAGATTGTTGTCATCTTATTCTAATGTTTTTGCGTGGGATTATTCAGACTTAAAGACATATGATACAAGCATCATCCAGCACACTATTCCAATAAAGCCAAATCAAAAGCCTTTTCGGCAAAAGTTGCGGAGAATCAATCCCAAGTTGCTGCCCTTGATTGAGAAAGAGGTAAATAGGCTCTACAAGTCTGGAATCATAGTTCCCATTCGCTTTTCAGATTGGATCTCCAATCTAGTGCCTGTGAGAAAGAAAACCGGTGAGATTCGGTTATGCATAGATTTTAGAAACTTAAACAAGGTATCTCTCAAGGATAACTACCCGCTGCCAAAGATGGATCACATATTGCAGCGAGTAGTTGGTGCCTCAAAGATGTCATTATTAGATGGATACTCCGGCTACAATCAGATTTTAGTCCATGAGGATGACCGTGATAAGACAGCCTTCACTACACCTTGGGGAACATTTCACTATGCTAAAATGCCTTTTGGTTTGAAGAATGCAGGGGCAACATTTCAGCGAGCTATGGACATGGCTTTTGCCAACGAAAAGGACATATTTTTAGTTGTTTATCTTGATGACTTAACAGTAATTTCCAAATCCGATGAGGAGCATCTTTTTCATTTGACGAAAGTTTTTCAGAAGTGCAGAAAGTATGGCATCTCTTTAAATCCAAAAAAGAGTCTCTTCGCCATGAGTGAAGGTAAATTGTTGGGACATATCATTTCCAAAGATGGTATACGTATTGATCCCGCAAGAGTGGAGGCAATTCAGCAGCTAGAACAGCCCCGAAACAAGAAGGAAATACAATCTTTTAATGGTAAATTAAATTTTCTGCGTCGCTTCATTCCTAATCTTGCAGAGCACTTAAGGGAAATGACCAACATGCTTCGGAAGGACAGCGAGATTAAATGGACCGAGGAGGTGGTCAAATCCTTCAACTTAATCAAGGTAATCTTATCTTCAGCCCCAACCTTAATCAGCCCTGATTATACTCAGGATTTCATATTGTTTTCTTTCGCTTCCGAACATACACTAGCAGCAGTATTGATGCAAAAAAGAGAGGGTGTTGAAAGACCAATTGCATTTTTCAGCCGGATCATTAGAGATGGGGCATTAAAATATAACATCATTGAGAAACAAGCGCTGGCCCTTATTAAGGCATTGAAAGATTTCCGGGTTTATATTCTTCATTCTCATGTCTTAGCTTATGTTCCTAGTGCAGCGGTAAAGGATGTCTTAGTGCAAACAGAGCCAGAAGGTAGAAGAGGCAAATGGATTGCTACTCTTTTGGAGTATGATGTTGAGATCAAGCCCACCAAGCTAATTAAAGGACAAGGACTTGCTAAACTAATGGCTGAAACCAATCTCCATGCACTTGACATCAACTTGATTGCAGCCTTGTCTAATGGTGAAGGAGAAGATTCAGCAGTTCAGGTATCAGATATTTTCATTAATTCCCCTTGGTATGCTGATATAGTGTATGTACTTCAGAATATGTCCGCGCCTCCTGGAATGTCAAAGAACAAAGCAAGGAATTTGAAATTGAAGACCACTAAATTTTGCATCCTGAAATCAGCATTGTATTGGAAAGACCCCGGAGGTATCCTGCTGAATTGTTTGGTTGAAGAAGAAGCAAAAGCAATGGTAGATGACTTTCATAAAGGTGATTGTGGAGGTCACTTATTTTGGAAAACGACAGCCAACAAGATTTTGAGAGCTGGTTTCTTTTGGCCATCCCTTTTTTCTTATGTATACAAAGCAGTGAAGAGCTGCCATGAGTGCCAAATATTTCAAGGGAAACAAAAATTGCAGCCACTGCCCCTCAAGCCTGTGGAAATTAGTGCACCTTTTCAACAGAAGGAACCAGGGTTGTTGCTGGCACTTTAGCAAACTTCTGAAAATTTCTTTATTTTTACAAATTTGACATGACCTTGGACCTAAAAAACAGGATTTTTAAATCCAAGGCATAAAATGATCTGTAGCTGATGAAAGTAACAATGAAACATATGCACATACCTCCCTCTGGCTTGTTGGGCACTCACTGACCTTGACTCGTGACCTTGACATAATTTTGACTCAAAACCCTAGACCTAAGACCATGGGACCTCAAGACAAAATAACGACAAGTATGACTCAATTACATTGTAGTATGACCTCATCCAGCAAAGCCAAGAAGGGAAAAAAGACTAGCTCCTCCATTCAGTGTTATGGCATGCCTAGTGGGATGCAAAATTGACACTGATGAGACACCTAATTATGCATATGCAAAGAGCAATTGATCACTGATGGAGGGCTTAAGACCGACACTAACACGTTCATCGCACAGATGCGCAAGAAATGGGTACTCCAACCTCCTCCGACTGAAAATATCCAAATGATGAGCTCTGAACTATGTGAAGAAGACCCAAATGTGAACATGATGCTTAGAAGTAGTGCAACCATACGGGAGGATAAGGGGAAGCAGCCCGAGGAAGATACATGGGTTCGTAAGGCTCCTACAAAGGAACCTGTGTTTCACTGAGAACATGCAAAGAAGGCATTCATGGAAGCTAAGAAGAGCTTCGCGGAGGCCTCCACTTCAGGTATTAAGGATCAACTAGAGCTAGGGATGGATCCTTCTATGCTTACTAGCTTTTTGGATACATGCATGAAATTGTTGCACGACAATAAGGCATTTAAGGGACTACAGGATTAAATCACCAAGTGTGTAGGGTCAGGGGAGCCGTATGTAGTCCGAAAACTGGGAAAGCATGCATTGGGGATTGAGAGCGAAATGAGATTGACAGCACAGATTGGTGAGTATGAAATAGGTCAGGTAATCCTAGACCTAGGTTCGGACACGAATGTATTACCAAAGCAAACATGGGAATATATGGGCAGGCCCATGTTGCAGTTGTCCCCTATTCAATTATGAATGGAAAACCAATAGGATATTTTGCCCATGGGGAGGTTGCAAGGGGTAGCAGCTAATATCGAAGGCTCGAGCACACAGACAGACTTTGAATTAAGAGAAATTGTTGATGACAACAATCCTTATCCCATGTTGTGAGGAATAGACTAGGCCACTAATATGAATGGATTCATCAACTTGAAGAAGTGGAAGATGATATTAGAGAAAAAGTCCATATGTGTAGTAGTCCCACTAGACCAAGCTCAAGGAGTGCATTGCACTGAACCAATGCACGACGATGAAAGCGACGATGAGCTCGATCGTATTTACCAGATAACAATGTGAGACTAGGATTGGGTGAAATTGACTATAGATGGGAGAATCTCATGGGAGTGTGATAGCTCCTGTACTATGAATTCAGATGAAGTAGAACTCTGGTAGAAACGGTTGCACGAAGTGAAAATGCTAAATTCCAACATGATGATTAGATCATTGCATTGTGTAATGACAGAGGCAAGGGAACTACCAACATATGATGGAGTGACAGTTATGGAATTATTGGACAAATTTGAAAGTGCAGTACTGGAACAATAGTGGTACAGTGCACTGGAATGGGCACTACACTCAACACCGGCATAATGGTGGAGTACACATCAAGAGACCATTGTAAACTAGCACGAATGTAGAAGATGTATGTGGTTAGAGTTTGGAAGCCACCAGCATCAAATGAGAGCCAGACAGCCAGGGTGAGGCAACTTGTGCACCTGCCTATGTCAATGGGTGCATACATGTGTTGTGCAAGCACATGCCAGACTAAGGATCGAAAATTAGAACCAGACGTGGCAGTAGGAAAAGTGACACACACTATAAATATTCCATGTCAGAGCATTCAAAAAGCTATGCAGAATCATGAATAGAGTTCACCAGGTGAGATGAGTTGAGTAGGACCTACACGTACCAACGGTTCGATGGGCCTATAGGGCCATGAGCAAAAACTGAAGCGTGCAAATGACCTTGAAATTGACAAGAGGAGATGAAACCATAAGATCAGAGAAGAATCCCCACACAATAGCTCCCACAATTAGGATAGTACGCGAGGACCTAGGTAAAGGAATTATGTAGTTACAGGAAGCCATTTGGCGATGGAACTTGAAACTTCACAAACGCAAAGAAGATTGGGTACAGCTAAGAAAGGAAAGCATGATATTAGATGAAGAAATTAACAAACTGGAAACCAAAGTTGAGCAAGCATGCTGCACCGAGAAACTAAACAAGATGGGATAAGATATATTCAGGCACACTAATGCATTAGAAGAATTTGTGACCCTTCTACCATGGCTATGACTGCACCTTACTAGACAAGCTAAACATGGGAGTGCACCGCATAAGGAAGAATGCATGGCGCTGACTGGAACAAGGGTAACTAAGGAAGGCCCACGGGCTGGGTTGGAAGGTGACTTGAAGCCTCGCACTGGTGGTGTGACCACTTGACTATCCATAGGAAGCACAATCTCAATGCTCCTAGCAGTTGAAAGAGAGCGTGGGACTATAAACGAGTCTATATGGGAGTTACGCGACAAGGAGTTTGTGCACAGGATCACTATGAAACATGGGTTGCATCCACACAAAAGGGGCTGGAATGTAGTGTGGGTACGCTAGGAAGTGACTATTGGTGTCACTGTTCATGACAAGATGTCCAATTTAAGGCAATGAGGAGCGGACGACAGGCAATTAAGACACAGAGTCGGAACTAGATTTGCGATGATCTACCTCCAAGAATGCATTAATGACATAGAAATGGGTGGAATGGTCAGATTCAAGTTCAAAGCATGCTATAAAACTACCAAGGTGGGCCACGAGACAACACTTGTTTGTTTGATATTTGAGCTATTAAAGAGAGCCCACAGTGTTGAGCAACAAGGGATGTTTGAGCCTCCAAAGTCACGAACAACTATAGAGAGCTCGAAAAAGATGAAAACTACCAGGAGACGTGTGGGCTTTGTCGAAAGTACTGCCAAAGAAGTTGTGAAGAGCCCTTCGCTGCAAGTGGGGGAGGCACAAGAAATTCCAAAATCGCCTCGAACACCGAGGCCCAGAAAGGATCCATAGGCAGCAGGAGCAGTCCGCATGTCCCCACGAAATCCACAGTTTGGTAAACTATCTATGGCTGAAAAGGGAACAATGGTTAATATTGAGATATATCATGAGAAAGAGGATATCTTGGCCTTCATAGAAGAGATTGCACCAGATGAAGAAATGGAGGTAGACATTCAACCAGTGTGCACCGCAGCAAAACTACCCAGATATGTCCCCCCAGGGAGAGGGAAAGCAAACGTACCGAAGGAAATGGATGCCGTTAAGAGCTCACTGAAAACCCAACTCCTCCCAGATGGAATTCTATCTAGGGATTCAGTCTTAGGTTGTGTGCCCATGATGAAATTTAAAGATTGGAACCTCACGGATAGTGAAAATTTCCCACATTTGGAGACTAGCCAACTTATGAAATAAAGCGAGGAGGGGTCAATTATAGTGCTACAACCATAGAAATGGCTGCGCGAGGTGGAGGAGGTCAGGCTACTCCACCTACTATGGATTCCACGCTTTCACCGAGAACCAATCATGCTATTCATCATCAGGAAACTGCTTTGCCTAGTGCATGATGGATGCTTGTGGCTAGAGGAGCTGATTCACATCACGACGAAGCTTATTCATAGGATTTCTCACCTTCCCTCTATGGGAAGGTACCCCACATAAATAGCTGGCCAAAGCAGAGACTTGGCACTCGTAGAAGCCATCAAGAAGAAATACAGGTTGGAGAAGAAGCAGAGGGTGATCTATACAACATTGGCAACATAGTTCGCGAGGTCACTAGGGAAGCACTCCAAGAAGCAATTAGGGAACAACAAAATATGTTGGGGCACTCAGGGCACAATTACGGGCGCTTCAGCTGTGACTCCCATAAGAGGGAATGGTAGCCGTCTATGGTGCCACAGGAGCATCGACAACAAAGCAGTTGTCTCGGGCCAAATTGGCCAACACCGCCGCATTGTTGGAAGGAGCACTAATAATGGACAACATGGAGGATAGAGCCATGGTAGGATGGACCAAGGGACTCGGCCTAAACCTAGCTACCCCTTGAGGGGATATTTTATACCAGCTGCAGTATAGAGTGACAACAAAACTCTGTGCTAGGGAAGGACGCGCAATACAAATTCTAATTGAACAACGAATCAACATCGAGTAGCTTAGCCTACAAAGTGATGAAGCGGTGCAGCAGAACTAGTAGCTGGAGCCGATCATAAAAGAATCATGTCGCCACACCCTAAAGCTAGAAATTGTGACAAACATACCAATCGGCATGCAGATCCACAAACTAGCCAATGGATTCCACGAGGCAAAGGAGGAAGCTACGAGGATCGAGCTGAACCTAAACCTGCAGATTGCTAAATTGCGATTAAAGGTGCAATCGTCCATGCCTCCTGAAGCTTGAGAACAATGCACAGACGCTATCCAAAAAGCGATGGAGGAAATAGGTTAGGCAGTGTCGATCCGTATGGATATGTTGGAAGAATCCTTCGTGGAGGACCCCACCATACAACACCTGGAAACAAAGGTGCAAGAGCTTCAAGTACAGTATGCTAGTGTGCATGGAACAATGTAGATAGTTGCCTTGACCCAGTGGCTGGCGAAGCTACAACAGAGGAAGGAATTGAAGGAAAAGGTGGATGTTGGGTGATAGAAGGAGGCAATACTTAAATCATGTGTCCAACCTTGGATTGATGAGGCTCTCCACATCACTGCTAATATTAAACAAAAGCTCGCACAAATGAACATGATGCATGCTTTAAGACATGGATTTTCCCCATAAAGTGAGCATTCATCAGAAAGAGTAGAGTAAATCTAGCAGACGGTAGAACAGTGTGCTATGGACCTTTGTGCACCATAGACATAGTTGGAGGGGCTCAGTGCAAATATTGTCACACTAATAATGACTCGGGACGAGTCACGACGATTGTGTTGGGGGCCTATTGGGCAGAAGATCCCCACATAGCATGATTTTGGGGCTTAAAGCTTGAGTTTTGGTCAATGTAATGTAAATACCCTGTGAAATGTGGGCGCGGAGTGTGAGAGTCTAGGGTTGCCCACCCTAAGATAATGTAATTTAGGGTATAGTAGGTTGGCCTACCCATGGTCTGTGGACCATGGGATTGTACAAATAGAGTGAGGCTCTACATGTAAAGATAGTTGAGAGTTTTGACAAGTAATAGATAGATGTGAAGGAATGGTTAGAATATAGAAGTGGATCTGAAGTATATTGGGTCATAGTGGTAGGTAGAGGATCTACAGTTGAGTGCACAGAGGCCTAGTAGAGTCCGCAGCTAAGTGCGCAGACCCTTGTAACTGATTGCACAGGGCAGAGTCGGGTCTATAACTAAACATGAGTATTAATAAAGATAAGATTGATTCAGAATATTGTCCGTCTATTTGTAGATCTATATTTCTATGTTCTCATTATCTTTATGCATTTATATTGTTTTGGAGTACACATGCTTATCTAAAAGTTGAATAAGTAATAAGAATGTTGGGCCCGCAGAAACTAAGTTAAGCACTAATATAATAGCACAGTAAGGATAGGATCAGAATAATACTATATTCACAAGGGTGCGCATGAGGTGTTAAAAATAGGAAGTTGCGCGGAGGAGCATAGCATGCAGATTAGGATCGCGAACCACCAGAACCCTCATCAAGACAACCCTAGGGTGTGGAAACCTACTTCCGGCACCCTCCCATACTACTTCGGGTGAGACCTTAGTTCACCCTCTGCAGACTGTTGCTGAAAGGGTGAGTATTACCAAGATTTGCTTGGTTAAACTCACTGCTGAACCTACGTCAGGCCCCACGTAGCCAATAGGGATATTGTTGGAATTATGATACATGTGTTATCCTTGATGGCAACCCACATATAGGCTATTTCATAATTGATAAAGTGAAACTCACATTGTAGGAGGTCTATTCAAAGGCAATAGAGTAATTGTACAGAAGAACTAGATGAGGGGACAAAGGATTATAGATCAGAATCAAGAAAATAAGGAAAGAGAATTGTTTAAGTTGTATATGTTGTTTACCCTAGTCTATGTAGCATATACATGTGTGCGCACAACATAAAAGGAGCATATACGTATGCACATAGTTTCATATATGGAAAAGAGTGTATGTGATGTAAAATTAAGGTTAAAGAATACCAAGCGTCCATACCATGGTATTAGTCCACAATATTGACTGGAATAACATATACTTGATCCCGTCTAAGAATACCATAGGTTCTAAGTGTGGTTTTTGTGCATTGTATTAACAAAGGCTCTAGTATATAAGGAGGAGAAGATCAAAGGGCTAAGTGTGCAAGTGAAAGGGTTTTTCATGAATACTTCTATCCAAAGTATATTTTGTGCTTTAAGGGCTATGGTTATGATATAGATATGAAATATCTTGAGCACCCTTGTATACAATGTTGGATTAAGATCATGAGACCTAGAATTTCTTGTCATTCTATGATCTAATAATTGATAGTCTAGATCTGATTGGTAACTCATGTTTTATCCTTTACATATTATCTGCGTATATATGAAGTCTTTAAAATTTACAAAATTATAATTCATTATTTGCATATCTAGACGTTGATTCACCTTGGTGAAGCCATGTATACAAGCTGGTTTGAAACTTCCAAGTAGCTTATGTAGAAGAAAAGCTTATTGTTCAGGCATGACAGATCTATCTAATCAATGATGTTGTTTTATAGTTTTTTTTCAATAATGTATTTATTAGATTTGAAGTAAAATTAATTATATAAGGTGATTGAGTCTGGTTGATTCATCGATTGAGTAAGAAGGGTGATCTTTACTGCTATCTATTTAGAAATCTGTAATATGATGGCTGATCTTCAAAATGTCATTAATTGGTAAAATTTTTGGTTCATAAGTTTATTATATAGTATCTTTAGAAGTACATGCAGGTTGGCTTAATTGAAGTAGTGTATACATTATGACATCTGATTTTTGATGTGTCAGCTAGTTTTGGTTGTTGATGCCATGTTCTAAGTTCACGTCTGTGTTCTGGTGATAGTGATCTGATTGTTTAGATTGATTTATTGTTGATAGATGTAGTTTTATTTAATGGGTGTTTTGCAGTGGTGATTGATTTTGAGGTTCAATGTTACTTATGGGTCTAGTATGAAAATTTAATGAAATGTGGCCTACATATTATGTTGATGTGTACCAGGAGTATCGAATCTAAAAATTTATGGAAGGTGGTCCCTCGAGAAAGTGTGGAGGTGGTAGCATTCTGTAGGTCGGAGCCTACATACTAGCAAACATATCAACCAGCACAACAAATAGGGGGTTGGAGCTCCCTTCTAGTAGAAGTTGGAGAATCATAGAAGCTTGTAGCATTCTTCAGGTTGGTGCATACTTACTGGTATGAGTCTGCACTAGTACAGGATTATGTATAACTTTTTTATATTAAAATAAGGTAGAGACAACAACAGTAGGTGTTTTTCTCTGCCATTGGGCTTCCACCTTAAATCTTAGTGTTCATGTGTGTTTCTCATGTGTGATGGTTTATATATTACAACACATGGTTAATGTTTATCTAATGGTTAATAAACTACTAATGCACTAGGTGAAGAAAAACATATGATGGATGTACTCAATCATAAGTTCACTAGATACACCCTAATTGTCTTAAGAACATTCCTATGCACACACAGGTTCGATTCAGTAAAGTCATGTATAGAAAATTGAATATGAAATGTAAAAGGTTATTGATTTGTAAATACTAATTCACCCCCACTTCATTTTAGTATTTTTCCTGACAATTCGAATCTCAATGGTTCCTTTTGCAGAAGCTTGATCACTTGAATAAGATCCAATGTAAGAATGGGAAAGAAACAAAAGAATAAAGCACCTCAAAATAAGATGACATCTCAAAGGAACAATGGCAGTAGGAGAGACAATTGGCTATTAGGTGGAAGAAAGTATTTAGATTCAGAATCACCTTAGATTGAAGATGAATAGGCAAAATAAGTATGAGGTACTAATTTTTGGTCTTCTGGTGATACATTTCTATTTTCATGCAATATTGAAGATAGTGAAAGTGAGAGTGAAACAATTGAATTTTCTCTGATGGGTGAAAGTGAAAGAAATATAATAGAGACGAAAGTTAAAAGGCTCATAGATAAAATTATAGATCAACATGATATATTTGACAAAAGGGTGTGTACCTACAAAGAAGAGGTTACCAGGTTAAAAACTAAGTTGGAGGAAGGAAACAAAATAAGGATGCAGTTCAAGGAAAAGGAAGATCAATGTCAAAGGTTGTAGGATGAAGTAACATCATTGAGAAATGAAGTGAATGAAAAGGATACAACTATCAAGAAACTTAAATATAGATCCAGTTATTATGAAATTATTGAAGTTGAGGTCATATCTCTAAAATATGATCTTGAAAATTCAAATAAGCATAACGAAGAACTACCCGAAGCATATGAACAAGAAAATGAGATTATCAAATTAAGAAAACAAGTGGAAGAAGGAAGAAAAGTTGAAGAAACCATGGAGAAGTAGTATCTAGAAAAGGAAGAGAAATATCAAGTGGACATAAATATCCTAAAAGGTAAATTGGAAGAAAAGGATAAGCTTTTACGATTTCAACATAGTACTAATATTTTGGTTAATATTCTTGGTAATCAAAGGTCTCCTGCCATCAAATATGGTATTCATTTTCATGAAACTATTCAAGGTGAATATAGCTCACAAATTGAGGCAAGAAACTCTAATGAAAAATCTAAAATGCTCAACAAGGAGAGAAGAGGTCAACCCCATCAACAACAAAGGAAAGAAAGTCTTCAAAGAAAATCATTCACTCCTAACTATAAAAGTGTTAATCAATTCTTTCTTTTGGTGAATATTGTTGAATTTTAGATGTCATAATTTTGGACATGTTGCAGCAAAACATAGAAGTAGAAAGTTTCAAGCTAATAACCATCTCACAAAAACATCATCAACTTCTGGGTACTTTAAGGCATATTGTTTTACCTGCAATATGCTTGGTCACAAAGACATTGATTGCTATAGAAGGAATATGAAACATATAAGATGTTATGCTTGTAACAAGTTTAGGCATGTAGAAAAAGAATGTGGGGACAAGTCTATGGATCATTGTAGACAATATGGTAAGCAATCAAATAAAAAGATTTATATCAGAAAATCTAAAGAAGATGAGTCCACCAAGAATCAAGAAAAGGAAGATCAAATAGCGTGTGATATTTCTCTCTTCTCAATTGAAGACAAATATTGTAGTGGATATTCTCATCACATGACTAGAGACAAGAGAAAAGTGGATTCTCTGATAAAGAACCATCATGATAATGATATTCTTGGAACTGATGTTTCAGCAAAAGCTCTAGGATCAGGGATAGTCAGAACAGATTTAGGGGGAAGTGAATGTATAAAATTTCAGTGTTCTAATTCCTATACATACATATTATGAGGACAAGTAGCATATATATGATATTTCAAAACTTCATAGTCACATATATGTTGGTTTCATGAAGCAGTGGGACAAAATCAGAAAAAGGGTCTGATATGGTTAAGAGAATTATCAATTGTCATTTCTATTTTGATGGTTCATGACTACAAAGTGTAGATGTTATTTAGAAGTGATTTTGACCCTCATAAGTTCTTGATGACTTGATCTATAACCATTTTATTATTATGCCTTGATGACTCTTATTGATATGTGAAATGATCATATCTGATAGTGAACAATTGGCATGGGTTTAGGGGGAGCATTGGCCTTCAAAACATTATGTATTGTTGAAATCATGGTTGCTGAATTCAACTATGGTCTTCGTTATTAATATCATTTGTTGAAAAGGTCATGTAAATACCTATTTTCTAATAATATGTATCTTTCTGTCATAGTTTCTTATGAATGAGTCCTTTTCGACATATGGTGTAATTTGTACCTCTAGTATGTATAGGAAGGATGATGTAATAATTTCAATTTTTAGTCGTGTATGAACATTTGGTGTGTCCCCAATTCATTCGGTGAATGATGTATGTATGATTCATTGGTGATAGGAAGTTCATACTCATATAGTTGAGTTATGTAGTCATGCTATTCCTTTGAAAAATGTTTTTGTAGACTTCGCGTGTGCTCAAGGGGAGCATGGATAGTATAATGCATCTTAGCATGTACTAAGGGGAAGAATATCTTTCTTTGCACTTTTCCCTTGATGTCAAAGTGGGGGAGTATCTTGGTGTTCCTTGATATGTCTAACATGTTCTATAGCTTGAAGTGATCAAAACCAATATGGTTGCCATCAAGTCCAAAGGGGGAGATTGTTGGCATTATTATACATGTGTTGTCCTTGGTGGAAAACCACATATAGGTCAGTTCATAATTTATAAAGGGAAACTCACATTCTAATAGGTCTATTTAGATCTAATAGTGTAATGGTACAGCGAAATAGAATGATGGGACAAAGGATTACAGATCAAAATCAAGAAACTAAGGATAGATAATGGTGTAAGTTGTATACACTATTTACCCTAGTCTATGTAGCATATACACGTTGTTGCACATCATAAAAGGAGTGTATATGTATTCATGCAATTTCACAGAAGGAAAAGCGTGTATGGGATGGAAAATTAAGGTTAAATAATACCAATGTTCCAAATCATGGTATTAGCCCACAATATTGAGTGGAATAACAAATACTTGATCCCATCTAAGAATAGCATAGGTTCTAAGTGTGGTTTCGTGCATGGTATTCACAAAGGCTCTAGTATATAAGGAGGTGAAGATCAAAGGGATAACTGTGCAAGTGAAAGGGTTTTGAGTGAATGCTTCTATCTGAAGTATATTTTGTGTTGTAAGGGCTATGGTTATGACATAGATCTGAAATATCCTATGCACCCTTGGATACAATGTTGGATCAAGATGATGAGACCTAAAATTACTTGTCATTGCATGATCTAATAATTGATAGTCTAGATCTAATTGCTAACTCATGTTTTATCCTTTTACATGATATTATCTGGGTTTATATGAAGTCTTGAAAATATGTGAAACTATAAGTCATTATTTGCAGATCTATACATTGATTCACCTTGGTGAAGGCATGTATATGTGCTAGTTCAACACTGTCAAGTAGCATATACAGAAGAAAAGCTTGTTGTTTAGAGATGACTTATCTATCTAATCAGTGATGCTATCTTACTGTTGTCCTTCAATGATGTATTCATTACATTTGAAGTAAAATTGATTTTATAAGGTTATTGAGTCTGGTTCATTGATTGATTTAGTAAGAAAGGTGATATTTATTGCCATTAGTTTAGAATTTTTTAATATGATAGTAGATCTTTAGAATGTCATTGGTTGGTACAATTTTTGTTTTAGAAGTTTATTATACAATATATCTTGAAGTATACGTAGGTTGGGTTACAGAAAGTAGAATATACATGTAGGTTAGCTTTAGTGAAGTAGCATATACATTCTTACATATGATTTTTGAGGTTGCAGTTGGTTCTAGTTGTTGATGCAGTGTTTCGAGTTAAGCTCTGTGTTATGGTGACAATGATGTGACTTTTCATATTAATTGATTGTTGATAGATGCAGTTGTATTTAATGGTTGTATTAGAGTGGTGATTGATTTTGAGATTCAATGTTACTAATGGGTCTACTATGAAAATTTGATGAAATGTGGGCTATATATTGTGTTGATTTGTACCAAGAGTATCCAGTCTAAAAATTTATGAAACATAGTCCTTGGATAAAGAGACAAGGTGGTAGCCTTCTATAGTCTGACGCCTATGTACCCTTAAACATATCCTATAGTACAAGAGCTAGGGGTTGGAGCTCCCTTGTAGTAGCAACTGGAGAATGAGTGAAGGTTGTAGCGTTCTCTAGGTCGGTGCCTACATACTGCTAAACATATCAGATTGTACAAGAGCTAGGGGGTTGTAGGTCCCTTCTAGTAGAAGATTCAGAATAGGAGAAGTTTGTAGCCTTCTATAGGTGGGTGCCTGCGTACTGGTGTGAGTTTGCACCAGTACAAGATTGTGAACATATCTTTTATATTAAAAGAAAACAAAGGCAACATCAGTAGGTGGTTTTCTTATACTTTGGGTTTCCACGTTAAATCTTGGTGTTCATGTGTATTTCTTATGTGTGATCATTTATTTATTACAACACGTAGTTAAGTTTTATAAAACAGTGAATAAACTACTAATGCACTACGTAAAGACAAACATATGATGGATTCATTGGATTGTAAGTTCACTGGATATATGCTAATTGTCTTAATAATAGTCATGTGCCCACGTAGGTTCAATTTAGTAAAGTCGTGTATAGAAAAATGAAGATGAAATGTAAAAAAATATTGATTTGTAAATACTGATTCATTCCCCCCTTGTAGTATGTTTCCCAACAATTTCCTCTTATAGTGGTTTTACTATCAGCTTACATGTCCATTATGAGGGACAAACTACAAGTAACTTTGCTACACATTTCCCTGTCATTGCACGTAGTCTCCCTATCATGTTACAATGAAAGCATGCAATATACTTCGAAATCCATTATCCATATTATTTGTTATTTGATAAAATTGCATAATTGTGTATATAATTATATAATTTTATCAAGTAAATTTATAAAATATATAGTTGGATTTAGATATGCATTGAAATTGATATTCGAAATTTCATTTATGTTATATATTTTATAATAAGTCTAAGATTTGTCTTACATTTTAGTGTTAATAATGAATAGATGTTTATTATAAAAATAACTTTTTTATATAATTATAACTTGAATAGAGTGAATACCAAAAATAAAATTTAGTGCTCTTAATACATTACATTAATTTATCAAAATAATATCTCAAACATAAATTAATATCTCAAACTTATTTATAATGATAATGAAATTTTGAATATGGTAAATATTGAACTATCTTTTAAATTTTGGAGACTATTTGGCATCACATTTCTGCTATGCGATCCAGCCAACACCACAATGCCTTTGTCTTCCATTGCTATGACTACCCTTTTAAATAAAGCGAAATGCAATCAAACTGACCGCTATGAATTAAATTAAGTAAAAAAAACTATATAATTTGAAACTCTTCTCACAATAAGATAACGATTTGAATATAAGGTATTCATATTATTTTCATATTGTTTTCATATTATTTGGTAACATACTTTCCTTACTTCTTTTGTTATATTTTCATTTATGTTTCCTTTTTCATTATGTGTAATTAACTTTTCTTGTGATAGTAACATCCATTCCCATATAATTGCTTCCATATGGCTATAAAACTGAAATCTAATCACCCTGCTAGAGTTCTTGAGCCTTTTAATAGCTACAATGAGTCTGCATTACATTACAGCCTTGTATGTGCTTTGTAAATTACCCTTCCCATAATCTCAGCTACTACCCTTAGCAGGTCCTCCAAACAAGAGCTCTGCATTTCTCCAGTGCAGAACACTAGACATATGTTGCAATCATAAACTGCATCTAAGGCCAGAGGACTGTTGTGGGAGTACTGATTAGACCAAGTTTGTTATGCTTTATCTTAAGAATCAACATTTTGTTTCGCCCCAATTATTCTCTCGACATATTCTACTACATGTTCATCCCCTCCTCTCATCTTGCATAGAAGAAACATAACAAGAAACAAGAGGGACACCACTCCCACTGTGCTTTTGATCACAACAGCTGAAGTTTTCCATCCATTTAGCCTCTTGTACTTTCTCTTCTTTGTAAGAGGAAAGAAAGATTGAGTCTTCTAACCTGGATATTTAATGTAAAACCTTGATGCTTCTTTGTAACATACATTCCCTACTTTTGTTCTTATATGTTCATTTATGTCCTCTTTTTCACTATATGTATAATTTATAATGTTGTCCTTTCTAGTGAGATTTTTTTACTATTCTTCAAGGTTTCTAGTATACGTGCATAACTGCATCCACAATTCAGCATGAATGAATGTATCCATCTGATTAGGTAGAAAATCATATAGTCCTATTTGTAGTTCCAAATATTGGATTTGAATAGGGATTTTATGAAGCCTTCCTACTCCTTTGACCTTTCCTCCATCAAATACTGTAATTGTGAGGTTATTGGTGCAGTACACAAATAGGTCTAATTTTTTAGTGAAATCAATGTGAATGTTGTACGTTTTGTTGAAATCCATGAGTATCATTTCATTTCTATCTTTTATGATTCCAATGAGCTTTAGGTTCCTACATTGTAATTATCCCATCATGATTGCAAGTGGAACTATAGGTTTTCTTCTGTGTTAGCTTGGAACATTGGTCATATTAGCTTCCTAAGATGAGGCAGAATAGACTTAATTGAAGGTTCTTGTACTTACCCTTTTCAAGTGGTAGTTTACTTTTGAGATACATATTTTTCATTTCTATTTTGTTGGGTGCATGAGGTTGAAGCTAATTAGGATGTTGGCATTTCTTTCTGAACAATTTTTGGTGTTTTAATTTTAATGTTATTGGGTTGACTTTTTCTACCTTGATTACCTCATGAATTGTGGTTGATGTTTTAGATTTACCGAGGGATTTTTTAAATTGATTGATCTATCATTTAATCACCTTAGCTTTCAAATTGTCTCTCAATCCATTCTCTATGCTCATTATTTGTTCTTGATGATTTTCTCTTGTTTTTTATACATCTTATTAGATCTTACCAAAATAAAAAATACCCCATGTTGAATGATAACTCAACGATACTCAATACTATACTTCACAACTCTATATAAATCCATTAGTAAAACATGCACAAATGATTAAGATATAAGGGTGAGAACATGAAGCTAGGTTACACTTTTCTGACAAATGCCCTTCAAAAGCTAACTATCTCAAATTTTCATCTAAACAATTTTTTTATGCTGAATTTTATAAATTTATTAAGATGAACTATTATACTAACTTTCAATTGAACTTTTGGCCATTTAGACTAACGTTGACCATTAAATGGATTTTTTTCAGAGTTGAAAAAATTGGCAAAAAAATAGTCTTACCAAATAAATGATTCAACTGAACTATTGTGAAAGAATGATATACAGATAGACCCATTTATGCGATATAAATAAACATGTATCATAGTTTTAGTAAGCAAATTTTATAACAAGGTAATATAAGTGTTAAATTTACTAGAATAAAATTTGTATATCATTTTTCATTTTATTTTTGTCTGTTAACAATAGTTTTTAAAGAAGCATATAAATAGACCCATGTATGGCATATAAATAAACATGTATTATATAACAAGGTAGAATAATTTTTAAATTTGCAAGAATGAGAATAAAAATAAATTAAGAATTACTTTAAGACATGGGTGATTTGAAGCTAAGTTGAATTAGAAATATTTGTATTTGTGGAATGAACATAAAAAAAAATTAGTAATTACTTTCATCCTTTACTTGAGTTGAATCTAAGTTGATTGAATTAGAGATCCGTAGTTGTTTTCTTCTTGCAATTTTCCAACCATCCAACCATGTAGAAACAACTTTTCTTGCTACCTAGCCTTCTGACAGATTTGTCTAAGCAATGATCTTTTGCACAACCTAACGATACTTGTACAAATTTATAAAATTTGTTTTATTGAATTTGTTTTTTACAGTGATTAGAAAACCCATTAAACATGGCTAAAAAATGGACATTATGCATAAAAGTGTCCTATTTTCCCAATCTAGGGCAAGCAGTGATTACTTATGTGCTATGAAATATTGTGGTGAACAAATTCCTTCGAAGGAAAAGGAATGTTAGAATTTAAGATTTTGTGGTGGTTTTTTGAAGTAGTATGATCTAAATTATCCATAGTATTATGTTTCTTATGTCGACGTTTCGAACCCCAAAGGGGGTCCATCCTCAGGACCAAATTTGATAGAATATGAATGAAAATTATTTTTCCAATTTGGTCCTAAGGATGGACCCCCTTTGGTGTTTGAAACGTCGACATAAGAAACATAATACTGTGGAGAATCCAGATCATGCTACTTCGAAAAGGAATATACCTAGAATAACAACAAACAATGAAGCATGTTATATTGCATTGATAGAAGGCTTAGGAACAACTAGGGACTATGGATCCAATGAAATTGTAGTCCTAACCAATTCTGAACTCGTGTGCAATGACATGAAATCCATGTACCAGTTTAGGAAAGGGAGGTTAAAATGATTGCATGGATAAGCAAAAAATATCATTAGTCAATTGATATCATTTAGCATAAGACATTGTGAAAATTTTAATAGGATGTATAGTGCTCTATTGTATGTGGTGATTCCAATTCAAGATTTGTGTGTGAAAGATTAATTAGTGTTAAGAATTTTTCCATCGATATTTATTGATAGAAATTGTAAGATATCTTTGATATTTGTGTGTTTTTTAGTTATAAATGTGTCATTTTCAATGACCTTGTGTTCTTTTGAATACTATACCAAGTGTGCTGCCACTATGTAAGTAAGCACAACTTGGTGAACTTTAAATGTTCTAGAAAAAAATTATTTAATATTCAAAATGTTCTTTCTTCAACATTTGTGTTTTTAGTCTTGAATATATTTTAAATGAAGAGCTTCATATTGTTACATTAATTTTCTGAATACTTTCAATGTTTTTAAATAACAATTTTAATATCTTAAAAAGCATGATGTAATTTCAAGAGTTACATCAATTAAATGAAAATGAATTTCATGAGATAAATTCAAAAGTTATATGAATTTCTTGAATTTTCTTAATCTTTTTTCAATAGAAATTTCAAGATTTTTAAATGATTGAGGTAACTTCAAGGGTTACAACAATTTTCTGAATTCTTGATCTTTCTAAATGACAATTTTAAAAAGAATTGTAAATTCAAGAGGTAAATTTTTAAATATCATTCATCTATATATCTATAGATATCTGTATCATGTATGAGAATTTTCCACATCGTCCTTCGAGGTGAGCATCAATAGAGACTCATGCATCTATTAGAGGGGGAGGTCAATGTGATGGATCAAAGATAATTTCAAATGAATCAAGGGAGGTTAATCATGCACATCGTGGCATTTATATATCTATATTATTAGATATATATATATGAATTTACTTAAATGATAAATAAGTAGAATCATATGTATGTACACATATATATTGAATTGGTTTTCTACTTTTTCTAGATGCTTCACTCACTATGTCATCACGTCATGGTGTTAAACACTCTCGATGTGGTGATCAGTCTCAGGGTGGTCAACATTATTTGGGTGGCCATCAACATCAGAGTGGTAAAAATTTTCGAGGGGGTCATCAGTCTCAATCATATCATCATGATCAAAATCATTTTAGTAAATTATATAATAATAAAAAATTATGTCAAAACAAATTTGCACATGTAAATGAATTGGAAGTACATATGTGTGTACATGTCTATCTTACGTACATGCATCAAAATATTTGTTCACATGTTCTAATATTTATGTAATTTTATATATTGATCTAGAGGGTCAAAATTTTGGTCCAAGTAGATGTAAGGAAATACGCATAGTTCAAGAAGAAGGCCATACACCAATTACAACTTATCCATCTGATATTCCTAATTAGAGTGATTGGGAGACAATCCTCCAACAATGTACATTACAAATGCAAAATACTCATTATTCAAAATTGAGGAAAGATCTTGGATTTTGGAGATCCCTACAGAATGTCGAGAAATCTTAGAAATACTTGTGCACTCTCTAAGCTCATTTCTTGATATTTACAAGAAGCTTGATCCAACCATAGATTCACTTAAAGATATGATGAGGCACAGAAAGGAAGCAATGATGAGTCCCGATAAATGGGACGAGGTTAGTAAAATGGTTACAAAAGAAAAGTAAAAAATATATGTTTAATTTCAAAGAAGGATCGAAAAAAAAATGCTCAAGTGCAATATTTCAAGAACCCTGATATAACCACCAATTTGTATGATATATTCCTTTCTACATATGTGAAGCTGCCAGAGAACATCGACGAGGTTCAAATTTATTTTGCAAATTTATTTTGCAAATTTATTTTATGTAGAATTCTTTTTGGGTATGAAACCTGATTATAATTACCATCCATCTGAATATTATGGTAATAGGAAAGGTCGATTATATGATCATAAGGGTGCATTACGTGACACTGAGTTGCCTCGCTCCCAACCACCTTTGGTATGCCCACCTCCTCGTCTGGTAACTATACGGTTAGAGATCAATGTCACTTCCCAAATTGGCCGAGAAGGAAGGGATTCCATTATAGAAAACATACAAAGTGCATTGACTGTAATCGTGATCGTTCTAAACTAGAAGAGAGAATGAGCTAATGCATGTGCTAATTTTGATGCTTTTAAAGGTTTTACAAATAATTTAAGTTCATGAATATGTTACAATGAAACTAAATTTGTATTTAGTTGGTACATTTTTCTTTCAATCATTCCTATAATGTTGGTAGATGATTCTTAGGTTTTGTTGAAAGTTTTTTTGTCAAGTTGTTTAAAATGAATATAGTAAAATTCCAAGTTACAAAATATGACCCACAGTTTGCATTTGAATGAATCTTATAATTCGGTGTAGATGTCGAAAACAATGATAACTTTAAATTGCATTATAAAATATGGTATGTAAATTTTTCATTTATGTATAGAAAGGCTACTATGGATGTCGATTGATAGTTCAATTTCAATATAAATTTGTTTTAATGCACAAACATAAGTTAGATAAAACTATATTATAAAACATGGCCCACAGTCTTCATAATGCATGCATGGTTTGATGCTTTTAAAGGTCTTACATATTTGCATTCAATCATTCCTATAATGTTAGAAGATTATTCTTAGGTTTTGTTTAAATTTCTTTTGTCTTGAGTTATTTAAAATGAATCTATTAAAATTGTAAATTACAAAACATAACCTACATTTTGCATTTGAATGGATCTTATAATTCGGTGTGGATGTCCAAAACAATGCTAACTTAAAATTGCATTAAAAATATGGTATGTACATTTTGCATTCATGTATAGAAAGGCTATTATGGATGTTGGTTGATAGTTAACTTTTAATATAAAGTTGTTTGAATGCACAGACATAAGTTAGATAAAATTGAATTATAAAACATCACCCAAAATTTACATTCAATCACCACTATAATGTCCATGGATGATTATTAGGTTTTTTTTAAAGTTTTTTTGTCAATGTATTTAAAATGAATCTAGAAAAATTGCAAATTACAAAACATGACCTATATTTTGCATTTGAATCAATCTAACAATTTGTTGTAGATGTCTGAAACAATCATAACTTAAAATATCATTATAAAATATGGTATGTAGATTAAATTGCATTAACGCGTAGGAAGGATAATACATTTTTCATTCATGTAAAAATTGTTAAAGACCAAAGAATGTATGTACATATAAATTACTTGTCGTGCATGCAGACATAACATTAATGTCATCAAATCATCAATATAGGTCTACATAATAGGAAAAATACATATAACTTTGTAACTCAATACAAGACCCAATGAGTACCACTTTCACATCATCACATTCTTAATAATGTACAAGTTAAGAGTGCACAAAAAATGTTAACAATGTATTTGAACTCTAAGTTCTCGTAGATGAACCCAATTAGAAGAAATTGTTGGGCAATTCAATTAAAAATATTCTAATCGAATTCCATCGTCAATGATCCATTCATGGTCAGCTTTCGACATTATTAATTTTTTAACTTTCAATTGCTTCTTTGGTTGAACTTCTATCAACTTTATGCGTACTACAAACACCTAGTGACTATATTAACAACTTATGACATTGGTTTGATAGACTTGAAAGTAAACATTACTCTCAATTTGGTGAGATTCTTGGAAAAAAATACCTTTCAATATAATAGACCCTCTCTCATATATAAAACTTCTATAATCATAGTCTTCCAATAACATCATGTTTCATTCATTGCACTTCGTTAAATCATGCTTGGCATTTTTGGATTTCAAATTTCTGTGGTTAGATTCTCTTGAACTAATTGTTAGAATATCCGTAGTAGTGATCATGTTCTGTCAACATCTCCAATCCGAAAAGGGATCCATCATCAAGAATTCTTAAAAGAGTGATAGAAGAACTATAACAGAAGGAGAATAGATAGTTTAAAAGAAGATTCATTTAAAAGGTTGGCTCAAAAATGTAAATTAATGAAATTAATAATTACCTACTATTAATTAGTTAATAATAAT
>APFE031010507.1:134262-253997 GCA_000404065.3 Pinus taeda
CATCACTATCTTCATGAGTGTAGTAGCTTTTCTTATTTGCACCTTGTTTCTTGTTCCATCTAGTAGGTTCCTTTCCTTTATCCTTATAAGGACATTTTGCAGCATAATGACCTACTCTTCCACAAGCAAAGAATTTAAAAGGTAACTTACCTCTGAACCTTCTAGAACCCCTTTGAAGATTTCTGACAAAATTTGATTCTTCTTCTTCTTCTTCTGGTACGTGACTTGCTTCATAATAATCTCCTTTACCTAACGCCTTGAAAGCAGCGTCTCTTCTATCTAATGGACCTCCCTTTCTCATTTCATAAGCAGTTAGAATTCCATGTAGCTGAGAAATAGTAAGAATTCGTAGATTTTCCTTTTCTTCAATTGCAGATACTTTAGATTCAAACTTGGGGGACAATGACCTTCGAACCTTTTCAACCACAATAGCCTCTTTCATTTCTTCACCCAAATTTTTCATGCAATTAACAATATCATCTATCCGAAGAAAGTAGTTAGCCACACTTTCATCATTATACATCCTGCGATTCACATACTGAATCCTGAGAGTTTGAAGTTTAGCACGGTTTACCTGTTCATCTCCTTCGTAGCTCAAGACAATCTTGTCCCATATTTCTTTTGCTGATTTATATTGCATAACCTTCACAAACTCTGTTTGAGATAAGCATCCCAGCAAAGTATTGACTGCTTTAGCATTTGTTTCATATTTCTTCTTTTCAGCCGCATCTGTAGGAGTAGCTGAAGGAAAAGTGTAGCCTGTCTCTATGATATCCCAAACATCTGTACCAAGAGATTGAAGATATGCAGTAACTCTTACCTTCCAATAATTGAAATTTGTCCCATCAAAAATCGGTGGCCTGATAGATGCTTCCCTCTCGTAGTTGCTCATGATGAAAGATCTTCCTTAAGTGATCAAGCTTCTTCAGAAGGACCTCCTCTGATACCTATTGTTGAAAATAATACTGAGAGGGGCAGTGAATCAGTACTATCTAGTTCTTTTACCAAATCTTCCTTATTTACACTTTGATTTTGCATATCAGTACCATAAAATGATGAGCATGAACAAGAAAAATAGACAGTCACATCAAAGAACACCAGATATAAGGTGGAAACCCAATGTGGGTGAAAACCACCTGCTGCAATATGTCTCTATCTTCTTTCAATTAGAAACTTCTTTTACAATGGTTTTGTACTGGTGCAGTCCTTTACCAGTACGCAGGCTGCAACCTGGAGAGAGCTACAACTCTCTCTCGTTTTCCAGTCTCTCCTAGAAGGGAGCTACAACCCCCTACTTCTTTTCTTTCAAGGACCACTTTTCATAAATTTTCAAACTGGATCCATAAACATCAAATGATCATCAAGTACCAGTAAGTCGCCCAGATAACCAGATCCACAATAACAATAAACTAAACCCAGAACACCTTATCAACAAAAAAATTAGTCAGAAAAAGATCTTAAGACAGATACGCAATTTCCTTTTCTCTGGCCTGCGTCACTACACACTTCACCTTATGTGGCACCGCGCACCTCCGCAGCTGCGCCTTCTGTGGCGCCTCCACATTGCGCCTTCGGTGGCGCCTTTGTGGCGTCTCCTGTGGTGCCTCCGTACTGCGCCTTCTGTGGCGTCTCCGCACTGTGCCTTCTGTGGTGCCTTTGTGGCGTCTCCGCACTGCGCCTTCTGTGGCGCCTTCGCACTGCGCCTTCTGTGGCGTCTCCGCACTGTGCCTTCGCACTGCGCCTTCTGTGGAGCCTTCGCACTGCACCTTCTGTGGCACCTCCGCACTGCACCTTCTGTGGCGCCTCTATGGCATCTCCGCACTCCGCCTTCTGTGGCGCCTTCGCACTGCGCCTTTTGTGGCACCTCCGCACTGTGCCTTCTATGGTGCCTTCGCACTGCGCCTTCTGTGGTGCCTCCACACTGCGCCTTCTATGGCATCTCCGCACTGTACCTTCTGTGGCGCCTCTATGGTGTCTCTGCACTGTGCCTTCTGTGGCGCCTCTGTGGCGTCTCCGCACTACGCCTTCTGTGGCGCCTTCGTACTGTGCCTTCTGTGGCACCTCCGCACTGCGCCTTCTGTGGCGCCTTCGCACTTCCGCACCTGCAGCACTCGAGAGATCACCCTTCACAGATTCGCTTTCCACTTCACTTTCATATAGATTGAGCTTTTGAAGCAATAACCCAATATTTTAGATCTTAAGATATTCAACCCAAAAGCATGCCCAAGCCAAATGATCTCCTTTGCTTTATATAGGCAAGCTCTTCCTCAAATCATGGACCAATACCACAGGCCAAAACCATAATAACACAATACCGTCGGCTAAATACCAAGGGTTAAACATAAGGAACCCCACGTGTGTGCGCTTTACCGCCTTGAAGTGTTTGCACTAGGGCTACGCACCTCATGAATGGGTAACCTGCGTGTCTGGACACGGTCCCTGCATGGCGTACCTGCGGGTACACATCTTCTGAACTGTTCTCCTGCGTACTTCTTAATTGTCATCATATTGAGAGCCATGCCATGGGTGTTGCCATCAAGTACAACATCTGTAACATATAGCCATATCAGAAACATAATGCCAACACTATCATTTTGGGCTTCTTATGCACTTCACAAGAGTGAAAATCATGAACATCCCTTATTTCTTATTCAAGAACATTGAGAAGATTGTTTACATTGTACAAAAAGAGCCATGCCCCTAGCAAATGAATAATATTTATCACTATTCCTTGATTAAGATGATTGTGCTACATCGTCGAAAACTCCTCCGCATCTCTTTGGATACATTTATTTCCAATGACATCTTCAAGGGCCCTAAGATTCCTCCATTGGTGCCCGAAGAAGCAGAGAGGCCTTCCAACAGTGCCAAAGTAAAGAAAAGTGAGAAGTCTAAACAGACTAAAGTTGTTGAGAAGTCAAAAACCTATAAAACATATCAGAGAGGGGCTAGAAAGTTGTTTGCAATGGATAGGCGAGTGTTTACTCCACATGATGTGGAAGGGGCCTTGCCTTCTTCATCAACTTGTAGGCAAACTGTTTCTCCACAAACTATGGAAGGGGTTTGCCTTATTCATCAACACAACATGTACAATAGGTGTAGTAAGTGCATAAAGGGAAAGAAACGATGCTGGAGGAAAGCGTCAATGATGAAGAGGATTGGGAATTTGATTTGTTGGAGCATGATAGATCAGAACAACAACACATTGAACATGGCATTGAGATAGTCGACTTGGAGGCTCAAGATGAGGAAACAAATGAAAATATAACCATAAGGAAGAAATATGCACAGATCCGAGCACTGATGGACAAATTGGCCAGAACTAAGTATGTCATTTCATACGTTGAGCAAGAGAACAAGCAGCTAAATGAAAAACAAGTCCTCATGGAGCTGGAACTTGTTAAAGCAAAGAGGCAAGGTGACAAAGGCAAGTCAGTAATGTAAGAGGAAGAAACCCGAGTCACCTTAGCTACAAAAAAAGGCTTGAAAAGGAGATTAAGGAGGATAGAGAAACATGCTTTGACAGGCTCAATTTTTATTTGGAGAAGCTTCTACGGAGGGCCAACAAGGACAATCAAGTCATTAGGTGAATGGCTCACCATTATAGGACCCAAAACAAGATTTGCAACATAAGGGTGAAGTAAATGAAGACAAGGATAAAACAAGCACTCAAAGGGAAGAAGGAGGGTGATAGGCTTAGGTTTCTTGTTGAATCTTCCTTGGCTAACTCAGAAACTTGACGGTGGTGTCCTCCACAAATTTATAGTAAGTTTTTAGAAATTTTTCCTTTCTAAAGAATTTTGCAATTTTTGAATCAGAAAAATTAGCTTTGTGTGTAGCGCCAATAGTGCTATTCTTTTCCTAGGGGAATCCAAACAGGAAATCGTTAGAAATTTTGGATTCACAATGATGAGTACATGCACCATGTGCATTCTCTAAGCTTTTGGAGAAAAACTAGTCAAACAAAAGGTTAAAGAACACCCAAAAAATGACCTTTCTGCCCATGGTGTTGTGCACAGAAGCCATCTTGGGAGAATCCATTTTTGAGTGGTCAAATCAACTCCAAATAGGAAAATAAAGGTAGATTTTATGCATAGAGCTTGGGTGTTGTGCATGTTACAATTTTATGTTGAATTTTCACTTCATTGTACCATGACTGTAATTTTGAGTTTCCTCTCATGGATGATATTTTTACTGATGTAAATGGTGACTAGGCATGTAAATAGGATGGATAGTAGTTACTTTAAGGTATATTCATTAGATAAAAAGCTATCTTGAGGAAAAATGAATCAGTTTCGTCCCTTTTAAAGGCAAGTTGTTAGGTTGCCTAGATTCTAGTTTATTGTTTAGCTTTTGACGGATTAGTTCCTCATCTTATGGATTTGAGCCCTAAGGATGGGAGGAGGTTTAATTAATGTCTATATATTCCTTTTGTTTCTCATTGTAAAGGGTTGGACTCAGTTGGATGCTTATGCTTTGAGTAGACATCATTTTGTATCAGTTTTCAGAAGGAGATTAATGAAACGTTGCAGCCATTTCTTTGGGATCCATGTTGTATGATGTTCAGTTCATTGTTGTCTACTTTGATCATATGTTAAAAAAATTGTACTTCATCAATCATTTCATTCCTTTTAAGTGAATTTTTTCAAGTTGATAGAAAGAACCCATCATTTTATGCTCTGTTTTTGGGGAAATATTCACAGTCTATGTTTTCTTTAGTTTAGGAAGAATCCATGTTTCTTACATGCTATTTATAGCTTCTCACTTGTCTGGAATCACCTCACCCATCAAATCCTAGAGTGATTAGCCTCATGCATACCATTCCCCATCGAACACCCTGTAATTTTGACCTAATTTCCTACCCTACCTATTTGGCTCCTCCTGATCCAGCAATGATCAGGGGCTCATGTCCCAAGTGTCGTAAAAAGCTCAAAAATGAAAGTGCTCAGAACTGGTTCAAACATGAATGATTGGAAAGAGCTCGTCCTCCTGATTCTGATGTTGTGAACGGTTCAAATAAATGGTCTCTGTATGAGGAAGTTATACCAAAAACAAAATCGCCCAATGACTCTTAATTTTTTATTTTTTTCAAAAAAAAACAAATTAAAAAAGAATATTCTACAGAATATTCTTGGGAATATTCCTTTTGGGCACGCCAATTAGAATCCACCACATGGTAGGCTCAGAGGCCTCCACGTGGCCCAGGGTGATGTAAGTGTATATTTGTGTGCAGTTTAAAAGTTGGGCGTATGGAAGATTGAACACACGACATCCCGCGTACTAATGCTACACCTTACCATTGCACCAGAACCGTGGGTCTTGTTAAGTGGACTAGAGGACTTCTAATGGAAGTTTGATTTAAGTTTGGGGGGCCCAAAAGGGGGCTTTCCCCCCACACCACATGACCGCAACGTCGAAGAACCGTGGGCTTGATTCCTTAAACCGTGCGGGTAATGGCAACGGTCACTGCTTATTCATTAAACTTGTTCATATATGTGGATTGAATGGTGCGTTAAACAACCAGTTAAACAACCAGTCAGCACGGAATCTGAGGCAGTTAACCACCGCCAGAATTTTGTTCCCATGGACAGTAATTGCAAACGGTTAAAGGACGGTTAGACTGGCGGGAATTTTGGTGGATCGCCAAATTTGGGTGGTCCCGCCATAATTGGCAGAGCTATCTGGACTCTAACTACAGTTACCTGGAGTGATTCTAGGCCTAATTGGGGGAAAACTTCAATGAGCCATAACTTTGGTTAGGGAAGTCCTTTTTGGACGAATGCTTTTTTGGTTTTGACTATTCAGATGATTTTGAAGCCATTGGCATAGGTTAGAGACCTACTAGAGGTTTTTTGCAGGTGTTTTGCTCCATGGATGTTCTAGGAGCCACCGGGGCCGAGTATTGTGAGAGCTGTATAGGGTTGCAGGTACCCATTGGAGTTGAACCAGTGGTCAATCTTGAAGGATTCGAGTGTCCTGAATCCATTTTTACAGTCTATTCCACCTTTATAGGCTTTTATTCAGCTATATATTCATTTTGAGCTTTTAATTAAAACGAGGACATGCCCATTTGGGAGCCTTGGACCCAGCAGATGTAGCCCAGGAGGGGTGAACTACTTTATCAACTACTTTCGCATTCGTGGTTGAGTTATTTTGCAGAAAAAATTCGTTTTAGTGTGTTAAACAGTAAAAGGAAATAATTCTTGTATACTTAAATGGGTCATGAATAGCTGGAAATTTCATTTGTTTTTAATTGCAAGACATGGACGTCTTTTAAACATGTATGTTATTGAATTGAATACCTTGCAAACCATTTACAAGTAGTTTCAATTTCAGATCAAGTTGGTATCAGAGCTATGTTGTTGTTTCTTTGTATCAAAAGCAGTCAAATAAGCTATAGACAGAGCCCCAAACGAGCCAGGAAGCCTTCGAAATGCTCTTGTTATAAAATTGCAAAGTAGATAAATGCTCTTTCAGTCAATCTCTAGTGTATTTGTCTTTTGATTGTTTTGTGCAAAGATCTTCTAACTGTCTTGCAAGTATTGATGCTTACCAGGTTGAAACTTAAAAAAGGGGAAGGACAGTTGACTAGAGAATGAGTGAATCCTTAGTCAAGGAAGGCCAAAGAGCCATCACCTCCACCTTCAATTTCACCCTCAAGAGTCTCAGCAGAAGCTTCAATAATGTCTGAACAGGAAGGAGAAATTATTGCAGACATGGATCCAAAAGAAGAAGAAAGAGTCTTCAGAAAGGCTTTCTTGGACCTCACTAAAATGGTGAGGATATTGTACCAAGAAAGAAATGAGAAATTGGCTGGAGAAGGGTCCAAATATCCACATGTAGGAGATGGATCTTCATGAGGTAAGAAGGATGATGATCATTCCAAGAAAGGACATGGAGGTAATGGTGATCCACCACCCCCATCGTCACCTCCTTCCTCTTCATCCTCGTCTTCTTCTTCTGTGCATAAGCATAGATCCTCTGGAAAAAGTCCTTTTTTGAAGCTTGATGTAAAATTCAAATTACCTATGTTTAATGGTGAAGTGAATGCAGAAAATCTTGACAACTGGATTAGGCAGTTGGAAGTTTACTTGAGGATCCATAATATGCATGATGATGCCACAAACATTAAGTTGGATTCTTTGAGAATGGATGGAGTAGCATTGGTCTGGTGGGAGGCCAACACCAAAGAGGAGATCAATAAATTTGGTAAGGTTACATTAACATGGAATAAGTTTCTGTTAGCCATTAAAAAACAATTTTATCCTCTTGCTGACATGCAGAAAGCCATTATGAACTGGCAAAATTTTAGAGAACTTAAGGGTCAGAGTGTCCAAGACTACACCCAAGAATTCAAGAGAAGAGCTCTCTTGTTACGGGTAGATTTACAGACCCAGGAAACCTTGCTAAAATATATTGGTGGCTTCCATAGCTACCTTAAACACACCATCTTGATATTTAACCCTACTAGACTGGATGAGGTTTTTGTCCAAGCTACCCATTTAGAGGCAAGGGGAAAAAACACATTTGAAGAGGGTAGAAACAAGCCCACCAAGGGGAAAAACAAAGAGAAAACCTCCAAAGGAAAGGGAAAAAAGAATGCATTTGTCAAATAGTAGAGTGAGAAAGTGATCTGTAAACACTGTTCTAAACCAGGCCATGAGGAGAAAAACTGTTGGAAATTACATCCTGAAAAAAGACCTCAATTTAACAAATCCAAAGGGAAACAAAAAACCACTGCTACTACATCTACACCACAAGATTTAGGGGATGATTTAGGTGATAAAACCAAAATTGCAGCCATGGGTTTGAAAAACTTGAAGGGAAAAGAAATTGAAACTCAAGCCAGCACTAGTACTTCAAACTATCATGTACAAACTCCTAATGAGGAAGAAAGAATTGAACTGTTTCATGTGAGGGTGATTTCAAAACATACTAATATTGACACACTTCTTGATAGTGGGTCACAAGCAAACCTTATATCAGAAGACTTGGTCAAGCAGCTTAAACTTGAGACTGTTCCACATCCCAAGCCATATCCACTTGGATGGATTTGCAAGGATGCAAATTTACAAGTTTCAAGAAAGTGCACATTGTGCTTTGCAATTACTGCGCATTTTATTGACACAGTTGAACTTGATGTGGTACCTTTTGATATAGCAGGAATTGTTTTGGGATGTCCTTACTTGTTTGATAGGAAAGCTATCTTTCATCGCCATGAAAACAAATATCATCTTTTCAAAGATGGCAAGGAGTTCATTGTTAGAGCTCATCGCAAGAAGAAAAATATAGCAATGGTGAATGCAGGACAGGTAAAAAGGCTGGTCAATTAAAGTAAGAATTTTGTTCTTCGTATGATTAAGCCCAGGGTTAATGTGGATCATGAGTCATTTAACAATTGTGATCCAAAACTTAAATAAGATCTGTATGATGTAGTTGATGCATATCATGAGATATTTCAAGAGCCAACAGGTTTGCCTCCTAAGAGGGAGATTCATCATGAAATCCATTTGCATCCAGATTGTCCTCTACCAAACATAGGCATGTACCACATGTCTATTATGGAGAATGTTGAAATAAAGAAGCAAATCAAGAACTTATTGGACAAGGGTTTCATAAGGCCAAGTAGTTCGCCATGTGGGTCACCGATTGTACTGATTCCAAAGAAATATGGAACTTGGCATATGTGTGTTGATTTCAGGGCCTTGAACAAGATAACAGTAAAGAATCATTACCCACTCCCAAGGATAGATGATTTGCTAGACTGGCTGAAAGGTGCTCGATATTTCACTAAGTTAGACATGCTCAGTGGATACCATCAAGTAAGAATTGAAGAAAGTGACATTTGGAAGACAACGTTTAAAACCAAACAAGGACTCAGTGAATGGCTTGTGATGCTGTTTGGTTTGTGAAATGCACCTGCAACTTTCATGCATGTAATGGATGATGTCTTGCGTCCTTTTCTTGATGATTTCGTTATTTTCTACTTAGATGACATCTTAATTTTCAGCAAGTCTAGAGAAGACCATGTCATGCATGTTAGGAAAGTACTTGATGTTTTGAAGAAGAATTAGTTATTCCTTAAAATGTCAAAGTGTCAATTTGGAAAGACTTCTTTGGTTTATTTAGGACACATAGTAGGAGGAGATGCTTTGAGAATTGATCCTGCTAAGATTGAGGCTATTGTGAAGTGGCCTACTCCCAAATCCATTACAGAGGTAAGAACTTTTTTGGGTGCAACTCAATATTGGAGGAAGTTCATCTCTAACTTTTCTTCTATAGTAGCTCCTATGCATGTAGTAACAAGTGTGAAGCATGCTTTCCAATGGGGAGGCAAGCAGCAAAAAGCTTTCGAATTTTTGAAAGAGAAGATTAGTTCAGCTTCGGTCCTTGCATTACCAGATTTGAGACAGCCATTTGAGATACAAACTGATGCTAGTGATTATGCCATGGGTGCAGTTCTTCTACAGCATGGTAAGCCTATTTCTTTTCATTCTGAAACTTTTAATGGTGCTATTGTAAATTATCCTACATATGATAAGGAGTTGTATGCATTGGTACAAAGCATGAAAAAGTAGAAACACTATTTGATGGGCAAAGAAACTGTTATACATACCAACCATCAGCCCTTACAGTACTTACAATCACAAAGCAAGTTACAACAGTCACGACACTTCAGATCGATGGGCTTCTTGCCACAATTCCATTTGGTAATAAGGTACAAGAAAGGTACTCTGAATAAAGTTGCTGATATGCTTTCAAGGCCTATTATTGGTGTTGTTACTTTACATAAGAATGATTCCATTGTACATGATAGTTACATAAAACAGTATGCATCTGATGATGACTTTAAAGATGTGTATGCTAACTTGAGTAAAGGGAATCATGTGGAGGAAAATGACTATCACATGCATAACAATTTGTTGTTTCATTTGGGAAAGTTGTGTATACCACAAGGGGAGAGAATAAATGTCATAAGAGAAGCTCATTCTTCTCTTATTGCTGGCCATTTTGGTGTAAGAAAAATAGTTGCACATCTACAAAGGTATTGTTATTGGCCTCACATGGTAGATTCTGTTTCAAGGTTCATAAGAGTTTGTTCATTATGTGCTACAAGCAAGCCTAGTAATAGGAAGCTTGGCTTTTATACTCCTTTGCTGGTACCTTCTAGACCATGGGAGAGCATCTCTATGGATTTTGTAGGAGGTTTGCCAAAATCTAGAAAGCAGCATGATTATTTATATGTAGTAGTTGATCGTTTCAGCAAAATGTTTATACTTATGCCTTGTAAGAAAACTAACACTGCTGAATTATTTTTCATCATGTATGGATTCACTTTGGTTTGCCTACTTCCATTATTAGTGATAGGGGTTTGAGATTTGTGGGGAATTTTTGGTCCAACCTATGGGAGATGACAGACACAAAGTTGAAAAAAAGTATTGCTTTCCATCTGCAAACAGATGGACAAACCGAAGTTGTGAACATAACCATTGTGCACCTCTTGATTTCATTCTTGAGAAAGATGTCACCATTGAGGGACATAGTGATATTGACAAAGCTCATTAATTCATTGAAAGAATTTAGCAGATACATCAGCAAATTCAAGAACACCACCAGAAGAGTCAAGGCAAGTACAAGGAAAGACACGACAAGCATAGAGTCGATCACAAGTTTCAAGAAGGGGATGAGGTATGGCTGTACATTAGTAAGGAAGGGATGCAAGGAGAAGGTAAAAAGCTGAAGCCTATTCGTTATGGTCCATTCAAAATCTTCAAGAAGGTTGGAAATAATGCTTTTCAATTAGATTTTCCTTCCTACATGCAAATGTATTATGTTGTTAATGTGGATAACTTACGTTTGTATGAGCCTCCTTTGATCACTGATCATGAAAGTGTTGTTCAGCTGCCATCTATAGAAGATTTCTCACCAGAATTCTTAGGTGAGCTGAAAGAAGATACAATCCTTGACAGAAGGACATGTTCTTCAAGGAGGGGCAATGTAGATTATGTTCGGGTTGGTTTCAAAGGCAGCAAACCGAATAAGGAAAAGTGGATGGAGGTGGACAGGGTGAGGGAGTTGTACCCTCACCTCTTTAATAGGTAGTTGAAGGCTTTTGGGGTCCAAAAGCTTCCCAATGGGGAGGTATTATTAGGGGGTCATGTCCCAAGTGTCGTAAAAAGCTCAAAAATGAAAGTTCTTAGAACTAGTTGAAACTTGAACAATTGGAAAGATCGCGTCCTCCTAATTCTGGCGCTATGAACGGTTTGAAAAACGGTCTCCGTATGAGGAAGTTATACCAAAAACAAAATCGCCGAATGACTCTTAATTTTTGAATTTTTTCAAAAAAATAAAAAAAATAAAAGAATATTCTGCAAAATATTCTTGGGAATATTTCTCATGGGCACGCCAATCAGAATCCACCACGTGGCAGGCCCGGAGGCCGCCACGTGGCCCAGGGTAACGTAAGTGTGTATTTGGGTGCAGTTTAAAAGTTGGGCGTATGGAGGATTAAACACACAACCCCCTGCATACTAATGCTACGCCTTACCATTGCACCAGAACAGTGGGTGTTGTTAAGTGGATCAGAGGACTTCTAATGGAAGTTTGATTTAAGTTTGGGGGGCCCGAAAGGGGGCCAGCTCCCCATACCACATGACGGCAGCGCCGAAGAATCGTGGGCTTGAGTCCTTAAACCATGTGGGTAATGGCAACGGTCACCGCTTATTCATTAAACGTGTTCACATATGCGGGTTAAACGGTTCGTTAAACAACGAGTCAGCACGGAATCTGAGGTGCTTAACCACCGCCAAAATTTTGTTCCCAGACACAATAATTGCAAACGGTTAAAGCACGGCTAGGCTGGCAGGAATTTTTGCGGACCGCCAAATTTTGGTGGTCCCGCCATAATTGGCGGAGCTATCTGGACTCTAACTAGAGTTAGTTGGAGTGATTCTAGGCGTAATTGGCGGAAAACTTCAATGAGCCGTAACTTTGGCTAGGGAAGTCCTTTTGGGACGATTGTTTTTTTGATTTTGACTACTCAGATGATTTTGAAGCCATTGGCATAGGTTAGAGAGCTATCAAAGGTCGTTTTCAGGTGTTTTTTCTCCATGGAAGTTCTAGGAGCCACTAAGGCCAAGTATTGTGAGAGCTGTATAGGGTTGCAGGTACCCATTGGAGTTGAATCAGTAGTCAATCCTAAAGGATTTGAGTGTTCTAAATCCATTTTTACAGTCTATTCCACATGTAGAGGCTTTTATTCAGCTATATATTCATTTTGAGCTTTTAATTAAAAAGTGAACATGCCCATTTGGGAGCCTTAGACCCAGCAGATGTAGCTCAGGAGGGGTGAACTGCTTTATCAACTTTTTTTCCATTTGTAATTGAGTTATTTTGCAGAACAAATTCGGTTTAGTGTGTTAAACAGTAAAAGGAAATAACTCTTCTATACTTAAATGGGTCATGAACAACTGAAAATTTCATTTGTTTTTAATTACAAGACATGGACATCTTTTAAACATGCATGTTACTGAATTGAATACCTTGCAAACCATTTACAAGTAGTTTCAATTTCAGATCAAGAAAAACCCTCCAAAATCAAATCAAACCTTGTCCTACTATACCTAGCCTAATATCATTTTATTGATCTAGTCATCTTGGCTAAGATCCTTACAGAGAGAGCCATATCCTGGTCTAGTAGGGCTAGCTACTTGGCTAAGAAGGGTTTGTAGTTACCATGGCATTGCCTTCCTCCAACTTGAGGTTCAATCAAGGTGGTAACATAGTGGGGACCATACTGGGGAATGAAACACTGGAAGTTAATCACCCCAGTAAGATGTTTCCTTTGAATTCTTAAGTTTGTGGATGATGAGTTTTAGAATTTAATGGGCTGAATTGGAAAGTTATAAAGCTATATCTTAAATTTTAAAATTAGACATACTGGCTTCCCGAAAGTACACCAGACCCAACCCAGATCTAAATCTTCCAAACATTGTCAGTGATGCTCATAAAATTGGGTGAAAATAGAAGAAAGCTACAGAGAAATCTAGTTTAGCTGGACAAAAATCAAGTGAGGTTTTCATTCCTCAAGTTAATTCACTCCTGGGAAGGTTAGAAACTTTTCAAGACATTGACTTTGATATTAATTTTGAGCAAAGTTTATTTTGTGGTAAATCATTAAGATGGATTGATCAGACAGTTGTTGATTCCTCTATATCTCTTTATAATGCCATTGAATACTTTTTTTCACACAATAAATCAGCGTCACAACTTATTCACACTCTTGATTATTTTGCAAAACCTCTCTTCAAACTTCAGCACTTGGGTGCAAAATAAGATTCATAGGCCATCTTTCGATTTTCGAAATACTTCCATTACATCTACTACCACTCAAACTATCTCTCATACTCCACCTTCTTCATGGATTGTTCACACCACTCAAGCTATCATTAATCCACCTTCGATTATACTGAATATCCCAATCCTTGTTTTAAAACCACCACCTCCTCCACCTTTTGTTATACCTACCCAATATGCACCTCCTATTTTTACTTAAAATCCTGGTGCCATACCCCCAGATCATCAAACCAAAATACCTTTCTTCAACTTCACCCAAACTATTGAAGTTCAACAACACGTAGACCAAATCAATATTTCTTTGACCTCCATGACGTTCAATTTGAAGATGTGATGATGAGGTTGTTAGTACAAATTTTCGAGGAGAAGTTTGGAAATGGTTCAGAGCCCTGCCAGTAGCTTCTATCACTACTCTACCCATCTTCTAGAGACAACTTCTAGATTGGTGGGAGGTGAAGAAGAATCCCCTTCAGATTTTGTCTAAATATGAGAACATAAAAGGAAATGTTGGCGAGAGTGTGCAAGACTATTGTGTGAGATTTAATGCAATATACAATGTTATCCCGGAAAATATCAAACCACTAAAGGGATTGGCTTTGATTAAGTTTCCAGATGGATTTGATGAAGACATGGTATATCAGTTGTGTGAATGTAATCCTATAACTCTAGAAGACATGCAAAAGAATGATGTGAGCATAGAAGCGAACTTGCTAGCCAAAGAGGAAGAATGATATCGGAGAAAAGAATGACCGTGAAAGAAGAAGAATCTACTTCATATGTAAAAATGGATACATTGATTAGAACAATGGAGATGATGGTTGACCAGTTGTCCAGCACAGATAGACCTGAACTACAGATGTGGAACCCAGACTTTAGAGGGTAGAAACAACCCTAATTCTGAATCAAGCAAAGAGAGCAAAAAGCACCAAAACAACCAATGCAACAACAACAGTAGATCATAACTCCCTTACAATAGAATTATGTTCAAGGAGTGGAAGAAGAAGACGAGGAAGATGCGGTAATTGAAACAAATCACTTCTTCATTTTAGATGGTATAACTATATTTTTGACTGAAGATGTGGAGTATGTAGAAAGTTCTGACATTCTAAAGGATGAGGACTACATCTTAGCAAATAATGTCGTTTTGGAGGTCGAATCTGATGATTATCAGTGTGGTTAAATGAATGCTTTGAGTGTACAGTAAATAAAATATCCTTTGAGCAGCAGAGATGTACCGTTCAATCCTATTTAGAGGAGGAAGGATGTTCAGTCAAAGAATGATCTCTCCAACAATTAGAAAAAAGGAAAGGAGCATGTTGATCAAAATCTTAACAAGGTAAATCAGCCATCAACAAGTATAGTCACAAAAGAGAAAGACAATTATAAAAATCATAGTGCAACGAAGGAGCAAACAAATAAGAGGGACATCAGTGTCAAAGAGGTAGAAAAAATCACATCTTATAATTTAGAAAGTGAAATTTCTAAATAGAAAGTGTCCATTCCTTTGACTGAGGTTCTTAAGAATAGCCATTACAAACACCATGTGTCTGGAATGCTACAAATTGATCCTTTGCCTTACATGGTGAACACTGAGGATGAACACCTTGAACTTATTTTTGGTCCATCTATAGAAGGTCAGCTAGAAGATAGTGAAGTCCTGCCTTTTATTTGAGTGTTAGATCACATGAGTATATTCTTCATAATGTTATGCTTAATTTCAGAGCTTCCCATAATTTGATGCCCAAGGCTATCATGGAAAATTTAGCACTGGATATCACCCAAAAATATCATGATTTGTACTCATTTGATTCTGGTAGAGTTCACTGCATTGGTCTCATCAAAGTTTTGGTAGTTTCCTTAGATCAAATCCCAGCCAAGAATGTTTTGATGGATGTGGTAGTAGCTTATTCACTATGTTGATGTCTAGATTATGGGGAGGAAAACTCAAAGGAACTTTACAACTTGACTTCTCTTATGCTACAATCCCTATTTTCAGTCAATTGAGGAAGTTGTATTGGGAAAATAAGATGAAATATATAATCACTAGTAAAGAGAAGCCCATAAATCATCTGATAAATGTTGTACATACAGATTTAGAGTCTTTTGTTATGTACACTGATAGTGGATTGAATGATGTAGATATTCAGCTCATAGAAGTCGATGATGTGCTAGAAATTTCCAAAGGTTTTAGAAATGTTCTTAATCAAGAAAATAAAAAAGTGGCAATTCCTTCTGAGCAGCCTCCATAGGAATAGAAAGTCAATGAAGAACAAAAAAATGAAGCAACTAGCAAAGGTTAGATCAAAACAAAAGAAGAATTCAAACATCTGGAAGATGAAGACGGCCTTTGGAGCATGGACTTTGATGGTGCTTTGGGTAAAGATGGTGTAGGTATTGGAATTTGGATTCGAAGTCATGTCTCCAGCTAGACAGAGTGCCCAGTAATGTTAGGCTATGTTCCTATAAATTAGCTTTTGAGTGCTCTAACAATGAAGTGGAGTATGAGGTATTGATTACAAGTCTAAATATTTTGAAGAAGCTGGGCACAAAAAGGATTTATGTTTATGGTTATTCAGAGCTAGTGATTAAACAATTCAAAGGAGAATATCGAGTGAAGAATCTATGGATGAGAGCTTATAGAGACGCAGCCCTGTATATTTTGAAAATATTTCTAGAATACACGTTGACAACGGTGCCAAGAAGTAAAAAGATCATTGCTGATTCACTTGCTACATCAACAAGCAATCTAAAAATTCCAATGAATTCTAGAAATAAATTTGAAATTCATGTTAAACATAGGCCTACTATTCTTGATAATTTGAGATATTGGCAAGTTTTCTAGGATGAAAATGAAATTAATTCCTTTTTGCAGAATGAAGGGAAGTTTAAGAATTCTTTAATTGATGATGTTTGTGATTCTGATGAACACGAAATTGAGGTAACTCGGATGGATGTTTTATAGCTGAAGGATAATGCTATTCCTAGAGGTCTTATACCTTTAGAGGAGTTGTTTGATAAAGATGATGTGGCCATAAAACTAACCTTGGTTCCTACTCACAAAGTAGTTCAAGATGTAAACATTGGGACATCAGCGTAGCCCAAGCTTGTTAAGTTATCAAAAACATTATCTCCCAAATTAAAACCTAATTATGTTAAGTTGCTTTCTAAATTTTCTAATTTTTTTAGATGGGATTACTCAAATTTGAAAGTATATGACAAAAAAATCATTCAAAACACCATTCCTATCAAACCGGATCAAAAACCATTGAGACAAAAGTTAAGGAGGATCAACCCAAATCTGTTGTTGTCTATCAGGAAAGAGGTAAATAGATTGTTTAAAGCTAGTATCATTCTTCCAATTATATTCTCTGATTGGGTTTCAAATTTGGTCTCGGTATGGAAAAATACCAGAGAGATAAGGTTGTGTATTGATTTCTGGAACCTAAATAAAGTATCCTTGAAACACAATTATCCTCTTCCTAAGATGGACAATATTCTACAAACAGTAGTTGGAGGATCATGGATGTCACTACTAGATGCCTACTCAGGTTATAATCAGATTTTGGTGCACGAAATAGACCAACACAAAACTGCCTTCACAACACCATGGGGGACTTTTTAGTATGCCGAGATACCCTTTGGACTGAAGAATGTCGAGGCCACTTTTCAACGGGCTATGGATATAGCCGTCACTAATGAGAAGGATATTTTCTTAGTCGTTTACTTAGATGACTTGACAATATTTTCTAGTTCTCATGATGAGAATTTACACTACCAAAGGATTATTTTTCAAAATGCAGGGAGTTCAAGATTTCTTTAAATCCAAAGAAGAGTATTTTTTCCATGGAGGAAGGTAAACTCCTCAGTCATATAATTTCAAAAGATGGTATTTGCATTGATCCTTCTAAGGTGGAGGAAATTTAGGAAATAGGCTTTCTATGCAACAAAAAGGAGATCCAAGCCTTCAATGGTAAGATGAACTTCTTATGCAGATTTATACCAAATTTGGATGAGAATTTGCATGAGCTAACTAATACATTGATGAAGGACAACACTGTGAAGTGGACCGAAGATGCCATGAAATGTTTGAGCTTGGTAAAACGTGCTTTGATCATTGCCCATATTTTGATCATTCACAATTATACTCATGACTTTATTATATTTTCATTTGCATCTAAGCACACTTTAGCTGCAGTGTTGATGCAAAAAACGGATCAGGTGGAGTAGCCCATTGCAATTTTTAGTCGTACCATCAAAGATGCCACTCTACACTATAAAAGCATTGAGAAATAAGCTTTGGCATTTATAAAGGAATTGAATAATTTTCGAGTTTACATTCTGCATTTGCATACCATAGCATACGTTACCAACATGGCTGGCAAAGATGTCCTCATGCAAACTAATCGGGAAGGAAGAAGAGGTAAGTGGATAACAATGATGTTAGAGTATGATCTTGAGATCGAGACCATGAAACTAATCAAAGATGAAGGCTTGGCAAAACTCATGGTTGAGTCGAATCTTCATTCTCTAGACATAAATCTTATTGCAACAATGTTAGATGACGAAGATGGTGGCACACTCATTCAGGTATTAGATATTTTTCTCAAATCACCTTAGTATTATGATATATTATATGTTCTTTAGCATTTTTATCCTCCCCTTGAAATGTTGAGAAGTAAAGGTAGATCACTAAAACTAAATTCTGCAAAATTCTACATTTTAGATAGTGCTCTCTACTGGAAAGATCTGAGAGGGGTTCTTCTTAATTGTTTGGTTGAAAATGAAGCTCAGCAGGTAATCAATGATTTTCATAAAGGAGATTGTAAGGGTCATTGATCTGGATTTAAACAGGAACGCAACAAATCACTGAGATAACCATAAACACAAAGATGAGATAACCATAAATATAGAGATGCAATGGAAGTAATACTTCATTTCATTACTATAAAATACTGAAATATGCTTACAAACATAAATGGATATAAACGAGTTAGGGCGATGGTAGCTTATCTCTGAGAAGAGATGTGGTGGCTACATGGCTTTGAACTATGTTACAATGAGGCTCAAAGGCTTATTTATTGTTGAGAAATAATGGAAAACCCTTAATATCCCAAAACCTAACCCTAGAACATGAAACACCAACTTGTGGGGCTCGTTTTGGGTAAGTTGGTACATCAACTTCTCGAGGTCATAACTTTGGAACCTGATCTATGTTTGACACATACAATAGCTCGTTAGAAATATCTATCCGAGCACTACAGCATTGGGAATGGAATTGGTTGCTCCTAGATTTCCCGAAAAGCACTTTTTAGGGCCTCAAAACAGCTCTGGAAGTTTAGGACCCGAAAATTTACTAAAAATAGTAAATTGTGCTACAATTAAGGAAACATAAAGAGACAGTTATGGGTGTCCAAATGGGATAGGTGGGTGGCCACCAACATCCACCTAGATCCTTCCTCACCCCTTAGGAAGCAATGGTTCCCATTGCATTGAGTTTCTCCATCTACTGAACTTGTTCCTGAGTGAGCTGTTATGCAATCTCAAATGTGTCTAGTAATGGTGGGAAGCATGGTCGAGTGCGGTACACATTGAACACTTGATGTAGGCAAAGTAATGGGGGAATGTTGTGCTCTAATGTATTATTTCCAACAACCTTGGTAATCGTGTAATGACTATGTCGGCGTGGTTAGAGCTTCTGATGGGCTCTTGTAAGGCTTTCTTTCTACAGATGCAACTAGACTTTTTTTCCGACCTGAAGCTTATGTGGTACCCATGTGGGTGAGGAGAAGTTGTTCCTGTGTTTTTTCATGACTGTATCCTTCTATTGTTGCTGCTGCATGGGGGAAACCTTCGCGGGGGTCATCGATGTGGTGATGATCTTCCCCTTAATTTAGGAGTGAACCAGACATAAAATGAATTTCCTAGTCTGGGAGATGAGCTTGCTACCTTTCTTGGCAGTGATGAAAGAGGTGGTGGTATGTGGGGCTACCTCCAATATCCTATATAATGAATTATTCAAAGAAATAATGAAAACACAAGGCCTTGACTCATACACAACATGTCGCCTGCACAAGTATTGTTGGCCTAATAGTACATCAAAAACATCCAGGGGTATAACATCACACAATACCTCATTTTTGAAGGGCTTGATGTTGTAGGGAAGCCGGCACCACTGGCGAATTTTGTGATATTGTCCTTCATGAAGCCACCCAATAATGTACGGCTATGGGCATGGTGTAGTCGGCAGGCCCAACCGCTTCATGACCTCTGCTGAAATGAGGTTGTTTTGGCTACCACTGTTGACAATGAATTACAGCGACGAACCCTTCACCCACATTTGTGAGTGGAAAAGATGCTCCCCTTCCGCAGGGTCTTTGGGCTCATTCTTCTGGATCTTGGCGGTGGCAACAATGATGCTAGGATTCGAATCAATGATCTACTTCCCTTTGCCATTCCCCTTGTTGGATTCTATCTTAGGGTCAAAACATGCATCTGATTCTCAAGCCTTCAACTCAGCCACCAGCGACTCCTTGGTCCAACACACACTTGTGTTATGAGTGGGACTCCTGTGGAACTCACACCACTTTCCTGTGTCCTTCTTCAACTTCATGGTGTTGTTATTTTCTTGCGGATTCGATGGGTTGTCTTGGGTCACCCCGCCTTGGCTTTGTCCTTTGGTCATCTAATTTGTAGATCTGAAGTCTCGCTTCTTCTGTTTGAACTTTTGCTTGATTTTAACAGTGTATCATTACGTCGTGCTGAGCGAGGAGATGTTCATGAACTTCATCTCTTCCTGGATGTATCTATGTAGCCAGCTACAGTATTTGAGTACCAAATTCAGCTTAGAGTCCTTGATACCCAACTGTATGTGAAGGGTATGAAAAAATTTTGTGAACTCTGGCACATCTTGGTCCCTTCCCTACCGCAGCGTGGTCCATTTGATGTATTTTTCGTCATTGATTTTGAGAGGGTACTACTGCTCCTTGACAGCATCCCCAAATGAATCGCATGTGGGTGTGATTGAAGATAGTGAGCCATACTTTCATTCTTCTACTTGCAGTAGTTTTACCACCAATCCTTAACGTGGGGGGGTGCTTTGAGAAGAGTGAAAACATTTTTTTCCTGACTCGAAAATTCATGAAAAGAAAAATACCCATCTAGAAAATTTAACCATTTATCTATGACACTTGCATCTATTTGACCCTCAAAGATGGGGATTTCAAAATGAACTTGTACCTTAAATGGTGTGTCATTTCTAGAGTAGCTGTTGGAAGTTGATGTGTCACATCTGGGTAGCCGCTAAAGGATCCAAGTAAAACTATCCATCATCGCATTCCTTTGTCACTCGAGGGCTTTTTCGAGCATGATTTTAATAGGATCTCCTACCCCCTCATATTTCTTTTCATCCACCATGGGAGGCAATTGGGATTTGCGAGGCTATTCTTGTAAAGGTTGACCAGTTCAAGCCCTAACTCCTTATATCCCAACCTCGTTGGGGACATGCAAAGAAAAACAGAGAAAAAGTAGACCGCTCTGATACAACTGATCTAGATTTAAATAGGAACACAACAAATCACAAAGATAGCCATAAACAAAAAGATGGGATAAACATAAATATAGAGATGCAGTGAAAATAATACTTCATTTCATTACTGTAACATATTGAAATATGCTTACAAATATAAATGGAAACAAACCACCTAGGGCGATGGTAGCTTATCTTTGAGAAGAGATGTGGTAGCTACATGCCTATGAATTATGTTACAATGAGGCTCAAAGGCCTATTTATTGCTGAGAAACAATTGAAAACCCTTAATATCCCAAAACCTAACCCTAGAAAATGAAACGCCAAATTGTGGGCCCCATTTTGTGTAAGTTTCTATATCAACTTCCTTGGGTTGTAAGTTTGGCACCTGATCTCCATTTGATGTGTACAATAGCTCATTAGAGAGATCTATATGAGCACTACAACTTTGGGAAAGGAAACATGGTCCATGGACCCATGTTTCTCCCATATTTCCCAAAGAATGTCGTTTAGGGCCTCAAAACAACTCTAGATGTTCAGGACCCGAAAAACTGCTAAAAGTAGTAAATTGTGCTACAATTAAGGAAACTAAAAAACTGGAAGAGACAGTTGTGGGAATCCAAATGGGTTAGGTAGGTGACCACCAACATCCACCTGGATCAGTCACTTTTTTTGGAAAACAACGTCTAATAAAATCTTGAGTTCATGGTATTATTGGCCATTTTTGTTTCCAGATTTATATAAAACAATCATGAGCTACCACGAATGTCAAGTTTTTTTAGGGAAAAGGAATTTGCTTCCTCTTCCTCTAAAGCTAGTTCTAGTCAATGCACCCTTCCAACACTAGGGGCTTGATTTCATAGGAGAAATTCATCCTACACCATCAGCACAACACAAATGTATTTTGACAGCTACCAATTACTTCACCAAATGGATCGACGCCATTCAAATAAGGTAAGATATGGTCACAGTAATTATTCAGTTTTTAGAGTCCAATATCTTGTCTCGTTTTGGTTTCCCTCACAAGATTATTACAGATAATGGAATAGTGTTTAAGTCGAAGGAAATGGTTTAGTTTTGGGACAAATATAACATCACAATGGGTCATTCCATGGCATACTATTGCAGGACAATGTACTAGCTGAGTCATCAAATAAATCCTTGGTAAACATTATTAAGAAGATGTTGGAGGCAAATAAAAAGAATTGTCATCGAAAGCTTCTCAATGCTTTGTGGTCTGATAGAGTGAGAAGTACGAAACCAATAGGTATGTCACCTTTTGAATTGGTTTATGGTACTAATACATTGTTTCCCACATCCCTTTTAGTCGCGTCATGAGATTATTGCAAGAAGTTGGTAGTGAAGAAGATGATATTCAACACCGAATCAATCAAATGATTCACTTTCAACAAGCAATGGAAGAGGTTTCTCGAAACAGTTTTCGGCTGCAAGAGAAGATAAAGAAAATTTATGACCGCAAAACCAAGGTAGAAAATTTTCCACTGGAAGATGTAGTGCTATGATGGGATGCCCAAAATGAAGAAAAAGGGAAACATGGTAAGTTTGACAATCTGTGGAAAGGACCTTATAAAATCTCAACCTATCAACGATAGAATGCATTTTTATTAAAGGAAATGGATGGTCAAGAATTCTTAGGAGGACTAGTGAATGGTAAGCTCCTGAAACACTATTATTTCCGATGCAGCTTGCTGAAGTTGTTTCATTGTCATTGCATATACCAGTTTTCTTTCCTTGCAAGATTTGAAGTACAATGTCTTTTGAGCTTGGGGCTCGAACTGAACGCTATAAAGTTTAAATGCTTTGTGTTGTGCTTAGCTAGTTTGTGAGTCAGTATAGAGTCTGTTGTTAGTCAGTTTTCAGTTTGTATCAAGTCATTTTTCAAAAATTTCAAAACGTTTTCAATGTTTCATTTGTTTGACTGTATTGGCCAAATCAGCTAGGCACTTGGTCTACAGTGTTCTTGACACCTCCAAGGAGCTTCCATCCCTAATAAGGCGAATGTTAGTGTTAGTATATGCATACTTCCATCAGGGATCAAATCAGCTCTTTTCATTTTCATTTTAGGTGTCTCATAGTGAATTTTTTATCATTCCACTAGGTCATGCCAAAATGGTCCACTGATGGTTGTCTTCTTCTGAAAGATCAAATTTTCCCTCATGAGGTAGATTTGCTAACCCATCTCCATGTTGCATTTAGCTATGGTTTTAGTTATGCTATTTTTAGAGTCAAGGCATTTATGTTTCCATTAAGTCTTAGTGTTCATTTCCAAGGTCTTTCCATTAGGTCTTAGGGACCATTTCCAAGGTCAAAAGCATAGTTTCAAGTGTAAATAAAGGGCAGCAAAGGTATGAGGATGATTAATAAGAAAAGAGAGATTGCTAGTAAGTCATGGTTATTGTACAAAGATATTATTTCACTAATGTAATTTTCATCTCAAAAACATGTTTTTGAGATGAAAGGAGATTATTTTAGTTGATTTATATTTTTTGATGTAATTCAAGTCATTTCAAGTAATAAGGGTTCCCATAATCTACCCAAGCATTTCTCCTTGCTGCAAGAAAATGAAGCCATTGAAGAAATCAGTTCAATCAAAGCATGATCCAGCTGAAAGGAGACAAAGAATGAAAAGCATTAAACAGAGATTTGAAGACAACATAAAAGTTTGAAAAAACATTATAAAGTCGGTTCTGCTAAGGAAAAATAAAAGTCACCCTCTATACAAGATTTCAAAATCCATTTTCAAAATTCATCATACTCATTTGACAAAGAGAGAGAAGAGAGTTGGAGAGAAGGGAGTTGAAGCCAATTGGTTGTTGAGCAAAGGGAGGTGATGCGCATAAAGCAGGAAGTGCTATGCATAGGGCAGATTGTGGAGGTGTTGCGCATAGAGTTGGTAGCATTGCACATACAGACATAGCATTGCGCATAGGTCCTATGTGCCAGGGAATTTTTGCATAGTGTTGCACATACAATCGGAGCATTGCGCACCTATACAAGGCATTTTGCATAGGGCCGAAAAACACCAAGACTACCCTAAAAACCATTTGAATCACTCTTTTGCTACCTAGAGCCTGTAAGAAAGTAAGTACAATCCTTAAACCATCCTCCTAAGACTCATTCCATGATTTTGAATTTCATTTTCTATTTAAATTTTCAAATCCTAGGTTGTCTAAAAACCGTCCCTACTTACCATATCCCTTATCCCACATTCTGTTGTCAAATCCCTCCGCCAATTTCCTATACTGTAATTTCCCAAACAAAATCCCTACACGTATTCCCTCTACCCTAATCGCTATAAAGAGATCCTTAAACCCTTATTTACTAAGCAATTCCTACCAAAAATTTCCCTCTTCTCACTCTGATATCATACATATCTCATCCTACATAGCAAAAACTCCTCTCCCATTCCCCTATCCCTATTCACCATAAATCACTTTTTGATTACATTCTCTAGGCTTTCAAAGTTTCAAATTCAAAATACATGTATAAAGAGGATAGAGATTATGAGGAGGAAAACAGTGGGTGTGAAAGCATGAGAGATGAAACTCAACATCAGCGAAAACCACATAAGGGAGGCAGAATTATCAGAGAGGAACCATCAAACATCAAAGAGTTATAGGCTTCTCATATAACTGTCTCCTGTTTCAGGCATCTAGGGTGTTATGTTTTGTGAACAGGTACAAATAGTTCAACATCATCCTAAATTGAATAGGCTTTTTTAGCCAATCTCCGTGATGAGAAGGTAACTCTTGCTAGGTTGACATTTACAGTTTCATCCTCCATCATTGTTGATGCTACAAGTATTCCGAATGTGGGGGAAAAATGGTATAAAGCACAAGATTTGGATGAGCACTATTATGAGCCATACATCAAGCCCAGGTATAGGAATTAAAAGAAAAGGACCTTTCATTTTAGGTTCCTTGACGACAAATATGCCCCTATGATGAGGATCATTATGAACTATTTTACATGTGAGGGTAGATTTTCCAGATTGTACAACTATAATATTAGGCTTCTTATGCATTTCACAAGAGTGAAAATGATGAACATCCCGTATTTCTTATTCAGGAACATTGAGAAGATGGCCTACATTGTACAAAAAAAGCCATACCCCCAGCAAATGAATAGTATTTATCACTATTCCTTGATTAAGATGATTGTGATACATCATCTCAACCTCCTCGGCATCTTTTGGGATACATTTATTGCCAATGACATCTTCAATGGCCCTTAGATTCCTCCATCGGTGCCCCAAGAAGTAGAGAGGCCTTCCAACACTGCCAAAGTAAAGAAAAGTGAGAAGGCTATAGAGACTAAAGTTGTTGACAAGCCAGAAACTTACAAAACATATTAGAGAGGGGGCTGAAAGTTTTTTGCAGTGGATAGGAAAGTGTTTACTCCACTTGATGTGGAAGGGGTCTTGCCTTATTCATCAACTCATAGGACAATTCTTTCTCCACAAACTGAGGAAGGGGATTTGCCTTCTTCATCAACACAACAAGTACACCAGGTGCAACAAGTGCATAAAGGGAAAGAAAAGATGCTGGAGGAAAGCCTCAATGATGAAGAGGAAAGGGAATTTGATTTTTTGGAGCATGATGGATTAGAAAAGCCACATATTCATCATGGTGTTGAGATAGTAAATTCGAAGGCTCGAGATGAGGCGACAAATGAAAATATTACCATACAAGAAAAAGACCCAAAGATCCAAGCACTGATGGACAACCTAGCGAGAGCTAAGTATGTCATGTCATACATTGAGCAAGAGGAAAAGCAGCTAAGTGACAAACAAATCCTCATGGAGCTGGAACTTCTCGAAGCAAATAGGCAAGGTGAGAAAGGCAAATCAGTAATGCAAGACGAGGAAACCCTAGTCACCTTGGCTACAAAACAAAGGCATGAAAAGGAGATTAAGGAGGATAGAGAAACATGGCTTCACAGGGTCAATTTGCATTTGGAGAAGCTGCTAAAAAGGGCCAGTAGGGACAATCAAATCATTAGGCACATGGCTCGCCATTACAGGACATAGAACAAGATTTGTAGCATAAGAGTCAAGAAAATGAAGACAAGGCTAAAACAAGCACTCAAAGGAAATGTTGGGTCCCTAGAATACTAGTGATTACCCCATTACTATTATAGTTGTATCCCTTATTAATATTTTTGTGCCCCTATTGTCCCCATATTGTTATTATTGTGCCCCATAGAATCCCTCTATTGTTATTTTTGTGGTTTTATATTATTATTGTTAGGTAGGTTGGGTTATATTGTGACTCCTTAGACTCCTATATATAGAAAGGAGGTTTTCTCATTTGAATCATCCAAGAATTGTTCATCTATGTAATTTAAAGGAGGTTACTCCCTCAAAGAGGCTAAATTCTAAGGTGTTGATCTATCTTTTCTATCTTTTTCTTGAGCTCGTTCCATAACATTTGCTATCAGAGCTTTGGATTCTAGGGTTTCGCTGCTCCAAATATGTCATCATGGCATTTTCGCTATAACTTTTTTTTTCTGTGATGTTTTAGAAGATAAAAAAAAAAATCCATTTGAGAAGAAATCACGTTGAACCTCAGGTCCGAATTTCAGACCTTTTCACACTATATTTGTGGAAATATGATCTGAGGGAATTAGTCTTTTTGTAGACTCCTGAATTACATTCCAAATAGGTGACCTGGGGAAAATAGTCATAACTTTGTCTCTGAGCATCATATTGAAATTTCATCAGAAGGTACAAAAAGAGGACAGACTTTAGTTTCTAATATATATTTTTCAAAGCCAAAGGTTGAAACAATCACTTGTGTCATGTCATACAAGTTTTCTCTACTGAACTAGTCTATAATTAAGTCACTGTGGGAGATTTTGCATAACTCTTCCTTGGAGACTCCAATTTGGATCAGACTAGTGGCATTGGAAATAGGACACAAAGGGCTACGGTAGATCACAATTTTACAACTGGATGATCTGAAAGTACAGAGATACATCAGAGGTAATATCGACCTCTTACAAAGTGAAAAAAAGTGTGGAGATCTTTTTAAAATTTTTGCTTAAGCTTGGTTTGAAAATTTATTTTGAAGAAATTCAAAGTGCATAGTAGAGCATTATTATCGGTAACTAATGCCTCGAGGAAAGAAAATGTAAATGCCTACTAAGCAACCTCAAATCTCTAGCATGACTCATGAAGAAGAGGAAAAAATTCTACATGATATATCAAAATTACAGGACCAAGTGGAACAAATGTCACTCTCACAAAAGCTAACAAAAGCTAAGATAAATGGCGTGAAATCTAAGATAAAGGGCATGGAAGCTAATATGGACAATTTGAAGACAAATTTGACACATTTTCTACAAGAAATACTTACTAATGGTGAAAAGGTAGTAAAGGAAAATCATGATGCAAACGAAAGAAATGTTAATCATGGTTTCATAGACTCTAATGTGGGATTGAAGACCCACCATATTCCAAAAATCAATACGAGGAATTTTGATGGCAAGGATCCCGCAACATCGATATTATAGATGGAGCAATTTTTTGATCTTAGTAATGTGCAAAACACACAAAAGGTACATATTGCAACTTTATATTTGGAACCAAATCATTTTTTATGGTACCAATGGCTTTTCTCTCGTAAAAAAATTATCACTTGGGCAATTTTTACAGAAGAATTGACAACACATTATGAGGATACAAAAAGAAACACTTTTTTAGCCAATTGATAAGTATCAAACAAAAGGGTTCAATAATGGAGCACATTGAGGAGTTCCAAAAATTGAACATAAGCGTAAAAAATATTCCAGAGGAGAATAGGATTGATGTGTTCATAGGGACTTCAAAGGATAATATCCAAGATGATGTTCACCTTTCGGAACCTGATTCATTAGAGAAAGCATTCAGGTTAGTAAGAAAAATGGAAAGCAAAATTATGGAAACCAGGAAGCATACCACTCACAACTATAAATATGGAAGTGCTGTTTCTCCTAGTCTTCCACAACCTATAAGGTTGACACCACAAAAATTGGAAGAGAAAAGACTAAAAGGGATTTGTTACAATTGTGATAGCAAATACACTAAAGGTCATAAGTGTGCTGAGAAGAATTATTCTACATAGATTGTGAAGAGGAAAAATAAAAGGAGCAAGAAAGGTCAAAAGAAGACGATATACTCCAGGAAAAAAGCATAGATAAAGAAGAAATGAATCCAACCATATCTTTTAATGCATTGGCGGGAATTACCACTCCTCAAACCATCAAGATAGAAGGATAAATCAAGAAGAAAAAGGTAATAATGTTGCTTGATTCAGGAAGCACCCACAATTTTATTCATTGTAAGGTAGCAAAAGAATTGAATTGCTTCTTATATCCAACACCAGAGTGTCAAGTGATGGCTGCAAATGGAGGAACAATAAATTTCTGTAGAAAGTGCCATAATATCAAGCTATTCATGGGAGAATATGTATTGACTAGCCCAATGCTTTCCATTGCAATGGGAGGTGTTGATGTTGTACTAGGAGTCCAATGGCTACAATCCTTGTGTACGGTATGATAAAGCTTCTAAAAGAGGAACAAAGAGGTGTAATTGCACAATTATGTTCACTAGATGTTTCCACATTGGAATCATCTATTTCTCCAGATCTCCAAAAAGTCTTGGACAATCATTCCAAGGTATTTGAGACTCCCAAAGGTCTCCCACCTATTCGTGACCATGATCATGCTATTCATTTGATTCCAGGAAGTGTTCCTCCAAACATCAGGCCGTACAGATATCCCTATGCCCAAAAGAGCGAAATTGAATGTATGGTTGTAAAAATACTAGAGGTTGGTATAATTCAACTGAGTCAAAGTTCTTTCTCTGCTCTAATAGTATTGGATTACAGGGAGCTCAACAACCTCACTCTTAAAGATAATTTTCCCATTCCTGTCACTGATGAATTACTAGATGAATTGCATGGATCAATTTACTTCAACAAGTTGGATCTTCATTCAGGATATCATCAAATCAGAATGAAGACTGAAGACATTCTGAAAACAACATTTATAACTCAAGAGGGTCATTATGAATTTTTGGTCATGCCTTTTGGCCTTACCATTGCACCTTCAACATTCCAAGGTTTGATGAATTCCATTTTCAAATGCTTTCTTAGAAAATTTGTGTTAGTATTTTTTGATGATATACTAATTTACAGCAAGTCTCAAAGGGATCATGTTGAACATGTTGACAGGGTGCTACAACTATTGGAGGAGAAACAATTATATGCGAAAAGATCCAAATGTTTATTTGGAGTACAAGAGGTGGAATATCTGGGTCATATTGTATCTCATGAAGGAGTTAAGGTAGACCCTAGAAAAATTAAAGCCATTAAGGAATGGAAAATCCCCACATCCATAAAGCATCTGCGAGGATTTCTCGGGTTGACAGGGTATTATCGCAAGTTTGTTAAGAATTATGGGAGAATAGTAGCACCTCTATCAACATTATTGAAGAAAGATGCATTTTCATGGACTCCAGAAGCAATAAAGGCCTTCAAACATCTTAAAGAGGCAATGTGACAAGCACCGGTCTTAGTTACACCGGACTTCACAAAAACCTTTATTGTGGAATGTGATGCATCAAGAAATGGAATTGGTGTTGTTTTAATGAAAGATGAAAGACCCATTTCTTTTGAAAGTAGTCCAATCAACAATTTGTTTTTACACAAAGCTATTTATGAGAAGGAAATGTTGGCAATACTCCATGCACTTAAGAACTGGTGACCCTACCTAATGGGAAGACACTTCAAGGTAAAAATGGATCATGATAGCCTTAAATATTTTTTAGAATAAAAATTATCATGTAAAGAGCAACAAAAGAGGGTCACAAAGATGTTTGGTTATGACTTTGAAATCATCTACAAAAAAGGGAAGCAAAATATGTTGGTAGATGCACTTTCAAGAAAGGATGAGGATGTGGAAGCACTGTTGTGCACCATTTCTATTATCCAACTAGATTGGATAAATAACGAAAGGGAGGAATGGAAGAATGAAAAAGAAGTGTGGGCACTTATTCGGAAGTTACAACAAGATTCCAATACGTCTGATACCTTTAGCTTGCAAAATGATTCATTATGGTACAAAGATCACTTATACCTTTGTTAGAATTCCTAGCTAAAACAAAAGATTCTTATGGAATTACACACTTCTCCCTTAGGAGGGCACTCAGGATTTTTAAAAACTTACCATAGCGTTAAGAAGAATTTTTTTCGGGATGGCCTTAAATTGGACATTCAAAAGTTTGTGGCAGAATGTTTGGTTTTCCATCAAAATAAAGTTGAAACAATTAAGACACCTGGTCTATTACAACCTTTATCCATTCCAAGCCAATGTTGGGGGGAGGTTTCAATGGATTTTATCATAGGTTTACCCAAGTCTAAGGAAAAGAGTGTCACCATGGTGGTAGTTGACAGACTTACCAAGTATGCACACTTTTGTGCATTATCACATCCATTTAAAGCTAGTACAGTTTCTATTGCATTTATGGAAACAATTCAAAAGCTACATGGAAACCTAAAGATTATTGTAAGTGACAGAGATCCCATTTTCACTGGAAATGTTTGGAAAAAATTATTCTCTTGCCTTGGTACTCAGTTAGCTCATAGTTCATCTTATCATCCTCAATCTGATGGGCAAACTGAGATAGTAAACAAATGTTTGGAAGGATATCTTCATTGTTTTGTCTCTGATAAACAGACACAATGGGTCAAATGGTTGCCTCTGGCTGAATGGTGGTATAACACTTCCTTCCATACAGCAACAAAAATGACCCCATTTATGGCACTTTATGGATATCAGCCACCATCCATCACATCATATTTAAGAGAAAATTCTAAGGTTCAAGCAGTGGAACATCACATTAAACATCAAAAACAAGTCCTCCAACTCTTAAATGACAACCTAATGTTGGCACAAAATAGAATGAAACAACAGGCAGATCAACATCGCAGCAAAAGAAGTTTTGATGTAGGTGATTGGGTATTCCTACAGCTACAACCATATAAGCAAATGTCTCGCAAGCAAGCTAACAAGGATAATAAATTATCACCAAAGCATTATGGTCCATACAAGGTGTTTCAAAATATTGGTACTATGGCATACAAATTGGAGCTTCTTGCAACTTCTCGATTGCACCTAGTTTTCCATGTTTCATGTTTAAAGAAGGTTATAGGCAACAAGCTCCCAATTCAAACAATATTTCCAGAACTTGACGAGAAAGGAAAAATTATATTGGAACAGGAAGCAGTCACAGAAGCAATAACTCGATAGCTACAAAATCGATCAATTTCGGAGTATCTTATCAAGTAGAGGAACTTATCCGTTGATGATTCCACATGGGAGGATGATAAATTTATACAAAAACATCCAGAACTAATCAAACATTGAGGAAAGCACATTTTTGAAGGAGAGGGGCATGTTGGGTCCCTATAATACTAGTTATTACCCCATTACTATTGTAGTTGTATCCCTTATTAATATTGTTGTGCCCCTATTGTCCCCATATTGTTATTACTATGCCCCATTGAATCCCTCTATTCTTATTTTTGTGGATTTATATTATTGTTAGGTACGTTGGGTTATATTGTGGCTCCTTAGACTCTTATATAGATATAGGAGGTTTTCTCATTTGAATCATCCAAGAATTTTTCATTTATGTAATGTAAAGGAGGTTGCCCCCTTGAAGAGGCTGAATTCTAAGGCGTTGATCTATGTTTTCTATATTTTTCTTGAGTTGGTTCCATAGTAGGAAAAAAGGAGGGTGATAAGCTTAGTTCGCTTGCTGAAGCTTCCTTAGCTAACCTAGACACTTGATGGTATTTTTATCCACAAATTTTGAGTAATTTTTTAGAATTTTTGCCTTTTTGAAGAATTTTTCAATTTTTTACTTAGAAAAATTAGCTCTATCTGCAGTGCCACTGGCGCTGCGCTTTTCCTATGGGCATCCAAAAAATAAATGGTTAGAATTTTTGGATTCAGAATGATGATTACATTCGCCCTGTGCATTTTCTAATCTTTTGGAGCAAAATTGGTCAACCAAAAGGTCAAAAGCACCCAAAAAATAACCTTTTTGCCCTTGATGTTGCGCAAAGAAACAATCTTGGGAGAATTTGTCTTTGAGGGGTCAAATCAACACCAAATGGGAAAGTAGAAAGGATATTTAAAAGATAGACAAGACATGCTTCCTAATGAGCTATCATGGTCTCAATTGGGACACCGAGAAGACCTCTAAAATGGTCCTACAAACCGTGGGGTGCATAGAGCTTGGGCGTTGCACATAGGACAATTTTATGTTGAATTTGGACTTCACCGTGCCATGACTGTAATTTTGAGTTTCTCTCATATATGATGTTTTTACTGATGTAACTGGTGACTACATATGTAAATATCATGTATAGTAGTTAAGTAAACGTAGAGTCATTAGACCAAAAATTACCTTGAGGAAAAATGAATCAGTTTCCTCCCTTTTAGAGGCAAGTTGTTAGGTTTCCTAGATTCCAGTTTCATGTTCAGTTTTTGATGGAATAATTCCCCATATTAGGGATTCAACCCCTGAGGATGGGAGGAGGTTGAATTAATGTCTATATATTCCTTTCCTTTCTCATTGTAAAGGGTTGGACTCAATTGGATGCTTATTCGTTGAGTAGACATCATTTTGTATCAGTTTTCAGCAGGATATTAATGAAACGTTGTAGTCATTTCTTCGAAATACATGTGGTATGCTGTTCAATTTAGCTTTCTCTATTGTGGTAACATGTTAAAAAAAAAATTGTACTTCATCATCTATTTCATTGCTTTTAAGTTGATGTTTTCAAGTTGATAGGCAAAACCCATCATTTTATGCTATGTTTTTGGGGAAATATTCATAGTCTATGTGTTCTTCAGTTTAGGAAGAATCCATGTTTCTTACATGCTATTTATAGCTTCTCACATGTCTTTAATAACCTAACCCATCAAATCCTAGAGTGTTGAGCCTCGTGCCTACATCGCCCCATCAAACACCCTGTAATTTTGACCTAATTTCCTTGCCCTAACTGTTTGGCTCCTCCTGATCCAACAAAACCCTTCAAATTCAAATCAAACCTTGTGTTACTATACCTAGCGTAATATCATTTTCTTGATCCAGTCATCTTGGCTGAGATCCTTACAAAGAGAGCCCTCTCCTGGCCTAGTAGGGCCAGGTACTTGGCTGAGCGTGGTTTGTGGTTACCCTTACATTGCCTTTCTTCAGCATGAGCTTCAATCCATGTGATAAAGACATTAAACCTCTCCTTTTCCATTAAATAATGTATTTTTAATTGTAATATGGTCATTAGGAAGGTTTATGGATAATCACATATTTGTGCCTAATATTATTTTTTTTTGTGGAATATTGTGAGAATATTGGGCGGATTATGGAGATTTGAAGTAGGAGATAATTTAGAGACTTTCTCCCAACCACAGGATGATAAATATTAAACAATAAATCAAGAATATATTTTGAAATTATTTCATAAACTCTATAACTTGAATGATTGAGAAAATCTAGGAATGTGTTCCCTCTGATTTAATGGAGATTCCTAGTATTGGGAACTAAATCAACTATTTGAGGGATTTTGATGGTAAAATCTTCCTCCTTTCATGGGGAATGTTTCCTAATCATTTTGTATAAGAGCCAAGTCAAATTTTCTTCTAGTGGTTGATTTTTATTAGTGTTCTTGTGGAGAGAACTCGTATTTTTGTAGCTCCACTTTCATTTCTTGCAGGGATGTAATTGTATTGACAGAAATAATGAATATTGGTGCCATGTTCAGCTTCTAAATCTTGGTATCCTTCTTCAAACTCTGATATACCTTGGTCTTGGCCATCCCAGGAGCCTCAGATCCCTTTTGTATCATTTAATTTTCTTCCTTTCACTTCTTATTCACATGCATCTCTTGTTCTTGTTTTTTTCTATTTCTGCATTTAATATTGATGATTTCTTGTTGTAGGGTTGGTTTCAATGGTTGAAGTAAGTTATTTTGGATAATCAAAAGCATCAATTCATTTTTTTAACAAATTTTAAAGTTCATAGTAATCATTGATCTACTTATATTAGTTTGCTTCTTCCCAAATCTAAATTTCTAGAAGTCCCTTGTTGCAAATAACAATAAATTTATTCTATTTTTTAGAACATGCTAACGAGCTTCAATAACGATGATTTGACTTGAATTATATCACAAAAAAAAAATTAATAACAAAATTTACCCCATTTCGTTTTCACTTGATTAGGTTAGGCATTTGATAGATTTAGTAGCTTACTAGTTCTCGAATTTCTAGATTTTAGTCTAGTGACTTTATGTTATTTTTTGGCATGGGTTAACACAGGTGTTTTTGAGTCACTTGGAATGGAGACATAATACATAATTTTAAACAAAAAAGGTTGTCCCATCTAGTTTTGATTTGATTTTCTTCATCATTCGATGAATTATAACTTCCTGTAGTAAATTTGTAACATCTTGTAGTTCCATGTAGCACTCTTCCAGCATCCATATACTTGCCCAAATTTGCTCAAAAATATTTGTTTTAGTCCCTTAGGGTTCAATCATGACCACTGGGATCTAAATAAATGGTTGAAGAAGAATTTAAAAAAATGGTACACTCCTTTTTGCAATGTAGACTAGGCCTATTTATTTGAATTCACGCTTTTAGGATTTCAATTACAATTTGTTTATCTTGCTTAGGATTAATTTCTTTTCCAAAGTAAAATTTCCATATTTGAAATTATTTTAGGATTTGATTTCCTTACCTTCACTCCATTCCATCATGACATTAAAGGAAGGAGACATTTTATGATGCGCATATAGTGTCGATACCTCTTAAGTTTGTACAAACCCTAGTTAATAATTAAAGCTAGTAGCCTTGGGAGTTGCAACAATATTGTTGCAATACAGAGCCTGATCACTTTTTTCCACAATTTCTGAGGAGGTGTCAAGGGATGCATTATTTTATTCCCTAGTTGGTTAATTTCTTTTACTCTGCAAAAATGAAAAAATTTCATCAAACATCTTGCATTTCAAAAAAAAAGAAAATTTCATTGCATTAGTCCTTTCATTCAATAAGAAAAAATAAAAATAAAATCTCCAACACCAAACCCCCCCATTTGATCACGTGGTGTTGTACAAGCCACATCACCATTCATTTTTACAGGTAGAATAAATGGATGGATATGATGACAATGGGGAATATCATCTTGGATTTCCCATTCAAGATATTTATGTTAATGTGAACATGAAGAGCATCCCTCCATATCTTCTACCAAACTTTCATGGTCTAAGGTTCGAGGATCTGGAACTTTTGTCTTTGGATTTGAAATCCCTTTTAGATATTATGGTCACTTAATAAAAACTCAAAATTTTAGATTGTTTCCGACAACATTGAAGGATAGAGCTCTTAAGTAGTTCATGAGTTTAGGTAATAATTCAATAAGATCATGGAATAGTATGTCGAAGATATTTCGAGAAAAATATGAATACCATGATATTAAAGAATAAATATTTAAAATGAATAAAAAGGAAGATGTGATCCTTGAGGATCTAATAGAGAGGTTGATTTATAATGTTAAGAGGGAAAAATTACATCATTCAGGATCTGACACACTAAAACCCCTCTTACTTAGAAAAATTAGAGATGAGCGGATTGATATCCTTGATCTCATAAGTAGAGTTGATGTATACAAATTATCATGTCGAGAAATTTGTGAAACATGCAAACACATATCAAGAGGAAGGGCAAGAGTAAGTAAATCAACTTCAAGATTGGTAAGTCAAGCTAAACTTGGAAATCTGTTCGATGAATTTAAAACATAAATTCTTGGAAATCTAACCAAACAAGTAGAAATGTTAAGAATGCAATATGAAGAAAAATAATATGTTGATATTTTTGTTATCCATGCATAATCACATGATGTTAAATATTGTACATCATTACCAAGGTTGAAGGAAGTTTACCAAAAGGACAATGGAGCAAGTCAATTGCCAATGTAGCTATGTTATGTAGCTCCAAGAGGACCATGGTAGCCTATTCAACCTGATATGAGGAAAGTGTCTAATTCAAATTTTAAATCTTATGAACATGCATCAAAATAATTGGAAGACACCCTTTCCTTGGCAACCTTGGCCATCTCAACCCCAAAAGAAATCTTGGCAACAAGGTTGGTAAGGAACTTATGGGAGCCATCTACAATATCCTCGATATTTTCCTCAATATCCTCCATACTAAACTTCATGTTATCCCTACCATCCATCTCCACCACAACCACAACCCCAAGCAAATCCATCTCAAATATCCACTCCCACTCAACTACCTGTACCACCACTTCCAAACCTACACAAGGAAGTAGCTCAGGCCACTTACATTTTTGAGCCATAAAACTTCCAAACATCTCTTCTTGATCTAAATGATATTCATCTTAGATCAGGAAGGGTATTTCAAAAACAGATTTTATTGATGTCATTGAAGAACCACATCCAAAAGAAGAAGATTCAGATGAAAATATCAAAGGATCAGGGGATAAACTTGATGAAGACCATACATCTGAATCAGACATTAAGAAAGTTCCCTCATGTTCATCATTAGGTCATCTATGTGTTCAATATAATAATCAAGAAAATAAGAAGATATGAATTTCATGGAAGAAGAAGACATCCAAGATGATCTAAATCAACAAGTGGACTAGTGGCATCACAACTATATGGAAATATGGTTCTAGAAAAGACTTAAGTCGCAACAACACACACTTCTTCGATAATTCCTAATCTCATCTCAGTTAAAGCATTTGGTCGCTTACTTTTAGGTACATGTCAAAGAATATGTTTCGAGCCTACACATGATTTTATCTATCATCCAGTTATGAAAGTGGCTCCATTGGAGGTATTCCTACACATGAAAATGATTTTGTTTTTTCATGTAGAGTACGATAGAAAAATAAACAAAAAGTGAAAAATAAAAGAAAAAATAATATCTCAGGTGAAAAACTCCTTTGAGGCATCTGATATTGGCTCATTTATTGAAAACCTCCACGAGGTAGTCAATGGGTTGGAAAAAGGAGAAAAAAAGAGAAAAGAAAATATCATAGCTAAAAACCTTCTTTGAGTCGCCTAGGTAGACCTACTAGCTGAAAACCTCATTGAGGTAGCTAGTAGACCTAGAAGAAAAAATAAGAAAAAAAAATATTTGCTCAATGTATCTCTCTCTCATTAATGAGGGTGATCTCCAACCTCTACAAGCAACAAAAACAAGTTAGCCACCAAAACAAAATTTGATCAAAAGCCTAGTCAAAGGAAGTTAAACATGAACTTTCTCCTCCTTTCCTCAGATGCTCTAGAAGGACCAAGTCCATGCCAATCCATTACCCTCATCTACTTCCACCATCCACTCCTCATTCCCAAGCTTTTACCACTCATTTTCCTTGTTTTCCTATAATGCTATCGGAATATCCTATAGTTAGTACAGGAAACAAGAATACATAGAGTATAAAATTATTTTTGTCATTTCTTGAAAACCATGCATCCATTTTCCAAGATAATTCAGGGAGAGATGCATATGGATGATAGTATCATACCCAAACAATTTCAACAAATTCCAGTGCATATGCTTTTCAAAATTGACCTCCATCACCTATAGCCATTTTTTAATTTTCTCAATATTCATGCATCCATTTTAAAATTTGCTTCATGGGTGATGCATATGGATGATGGTAACATGCCCAATCAATTTCAACAAATTCCAATGCATATCTTTTGAGAAATTGACCTCCCTCACCTATAACCAATTTTTTTTTTTCTTAAGATTCATGCATCCATTAGCGAAGATGTTTTATGGGGAAGTGTATATGGATGATGGAAATATTCTCAATAAATTTTAGGTCAATTCCCTACCTTGGGACATAGGGAAAAAAAAGTTCTACTATAGGAGGTTGTCCTGAATTACTACAGGAAGATCATGTAGTACTACAAGATGGCTGAGAAGAAGCTACAATAGGAAATTTGATTAGAGAAAGGGGTCAAAAGGTCATCTATTATTTAGAGAAGGTTGATATAAGTCCCTCAACACCACTTTCATCACTCATCCACTCCAACTAACTAAAATCCATTTTCAAATTCTGCTCTACCTTACATGAAGAAAATCAGAAAAAACCTTCTCATCAAATTTTCCACCACCTACACCACTAAGTGATGATTTTAACCTTATTCTTATACCTCCTATGAATTTCCATCAAGCCCACATGCATCAATGAGGTATTGAAGAGGAATTAAATGACTGCGATATGAAGAGGATTCCTCTTGTAAATAGCCTACATAGATACAACACAACTTAGCCTCAATTCTTTTTTCACTCACACGGCAGAAGTTCTAGCCACCTTTAGCAGCATTAAGCCATTTTTAAATATTGTAAAAGGGGCACACCCTCCTTAGGAAGCAGTCCATCCAATCCAACAGTAAAATATTGAACAATGGAAAACAAATTTGACACAACAACCTTATCAGTGAAAGAATTAGCAAACTATGAAGACCTATGCAGAAGAAACCAAAGAAAATGAGCATCTCCAGGGAAGCATAGATCAATCATCAACTCAAGAGCAACGTGCATGCCTCTCCAACAACCATCATGTAAGTCCATGTATGTAATATTCTTGATCTCTTCTCTTGAGAATATTATATTTAGAAATCTGGTGTCAATGCATTTGACGTGACGTCTTGTAAAGCTAAGGCTCAGTCAGAATATTAGCCAACCTCAACTAGTTAATTGTAGCTAACTGCCTCACTCATGCAATGTAGAAAAAACCAATTAGGAAGGTTGATTATTTTGAGGAGTGGGGACAATAGTTAAAAGAGGAAATTTGTGCAAAGGCCAAGTCACCAAAGCACCGCAATCCTTTCATCCACTTCATATCCACTATCTCTCCATCATTCATCCATCCCATTTCATAAGAAAAAAATTAACATTTTTCAAGAACAAACCCTACACTCTGTGTCACCCTAAAATTTTTTTGAAAACAAAACACACAAAGCAATCCTTTCCATTTTCCCAAACCTACTTCTTATAGGGAAATCTACTGCCCATTCAGAGCTGCTAGTCCCACTAAGATGGGTAGCTATCATAGAAACAAACAAACTAAAGTTACTTGTGTTTTCCTTTATGAGAAGTAGATGAGAGAGAAGCAGAGAGTACCAACCTCAATCTTTCCCTTGGCTCCTCGCTTGTTTCCTCTCCCCTCTGATAGATCCTTTCTACTCCTCCCTTGCTTGCCCCACTCCAAAGAGCACCTGTAAAGTCAAAGCACCATAATACCATCAAAGCACAGAGATCTACAATCATAAACAATATAGGACCATATATATATTGATCACACAAATGCATATATCAGCTCAGACATACAAGAATGTGGAGGAAAACTCAAACATCCTTATTGATAGAAAGAGTAGAAGAGAGGATTAAAATCCATTGATCTGACCCAATGTCATCCTCCCAGCATGAAAGCCTTTCTTCACCTGATGAAAATCTTAGATCACCCAACACTATGATGTTCCACAAAGAAACCAACAACACTTCTTTACAAAATACAATATTCCAGCCCCTGGATCTCTAGGATGAGGGATCCATATATAGATGTTTGTAGGTGGGTAAGTTAGCTTCTAGGTTTTTGATTAGTGTCATTTCTCTGATACTTCTCAACTCCACTTGGAGATTTCATGATCTCTTACTCATCCCTGGGTGAATTCAGAGAGGTAAGTGTCACAAGAGAAGTTTTTGGAAGATTCCATGATCATCCACCTTGCAAACTGTCTCTGCCATTTGTCTACTCCTACACGTCGCACCCCATAGAAGGGATTTTTAGTATGCATCGCACCCCCCATGTGCATTAGGTGGGATGCATCACACTTTGACCATGGAGCAGGTGAGATGGTCTAGTTTTGACCAGTTCTGAGCAGTTTTTCATGGAAAACTTCTGGGAGGTGATGTAGTGAGTTGACCTTGCTCCTTTAGGGTATGAAACAACACTCTCAGGGACTTAGAAGCCCTTGGTTTATGGACATATGTGATTGGGGTTGTAGTTCCTAAATATGTCTATAAGAGTTTCCCCCTAAAGCATGAGGTCTAATTCTTTTTGATGACGGGTGAAATGCTTTATCATGAGGATCCGAGGTTTTTCGAACTGGAAGGCAACTTGTAATAAGATACAATGCAATTCATTATCTTCATAATATTTTCATGATGTAGCTGATTCGAGCATTCCCATGCTCAGCTTTATAAATTCATTTTCAGGTACATAGGATAGAAAATTGTCTGTGTCGCAGATTGATGATTCTGGTAGAGCCATCATCCTTTGGCTTGGATAATTATCTGTGCAACAATGATGTACATTTGATGTCTTTATTTTCCTGAATATATCGTAGCCCAGATGGATGAAACTAGTTCTAGGGTCTTCAAAACTCATTCAATCTTCACCCGAAGTACAAGTCGATCCATGTAAAAGGATGTTCTAGAGTCAAACATGGAAAGACATCGCCTGTTTACCAGCCAATGATGTCAGCTATTAATAAGCACCAGAGGAATCACCGATAATGATGATGACCCTCAAGGTACGATAGTAAAATTCATGTGGTGTGAAAATGGGACTTGGCGTCAAACACCACACAAACTCTTTCAGTCGAAGGCCATTGATGTAAACCTATTTCCGGAAGTGAGAAACTTTCCATTAAGGCATGCAAGCTTCAAAGTACTAAAAGGGTTGTTCCTAGGTTGACTTCTTGGATAATGAGCTGATGTCGACAAGAAGTGACCTGTCATAGGAGGGAATTAATGAATCCGACATCTACGACACAAAACAGAGCAAATGATTTTCTGGAGGCAAAAACAATCTGATGATATAGGGTTCAGGGTGGCGGTCATGAATGAATGAAGGGTGAAGGTATTGTAGTGGATGAGACACAAGCTGGGTTGGTGAATTCTCTGAGCGACTTCTCTCGAACATATCAGTGACACTGAAATGGATTGGTAGTGTTAACCCCAAAAATGGATGGTATGGTGGACCAATGGTAATATGACCAGTGAACGGAATAACCCAACCCGACTCAATCATGGTGATGGAGTGAAAGTGTCATGTTCAAGAGTGACTTGCTACCAATAAAGTTTCTTCAATTTTTCTTCCCAATTTTTCCCCAGTCATTTCTGACCAGTACCTCTTTATTTTTGTCAAGCTTGAGGATCATAAAATATGCTTGTTCTATAATCTACCCTTCGGGCAAACCCGTTGCTATGTTTTAATGAGCCTAGCGATGGTGAAACTCATTCTTATCTATGTGGACAAGTTTGTCGCTATTGGTTTTTACAAGTTTAACGAAAAAGATAACTCGGTCATTTTTCAATTTTAGAGAGTCTGAAAAGGGATGCAAAGAAAACTGTAGGATTCCTTTCTTGTCATGTAATCCCTTAAGTCCGAGAAAGTGTAAAATAATACAAAAGGGATGACTTTTCGATAGTTTTAACGAGTTGAACAAGAAAAGCGCTTGATATTTTTGTTTAATAATCCCTCAGGTCCAAAAATATTAAAATCTTGAGGAGGGATAGCACTTCCAATCATTTTAACGAGCTAGAGAGGCCAATTTCTCAGTAATATCTTCATATTTTACGAGTCAGATGAAAAGAGCTTAAAGACGACTCAGTTTTTGAGGAACGAGTGATATTTTTGGGTAGCAACTGGTTCCAGGTAATGTTTGGAATTTTCCAATCACGACAGTGTAAAGAAGATGGCTAACAGAATCACTCATCGTAGTTGTTCCTCAAAAGGGGTAAACAATCAAATGGAGGTGTATGATTGGCTAAAACAGATTGGAGGTGATGGTAAGAACACAACCAAGGCTCAAAAGCTAATTATAATGTTATTGCAATGGTTATTTATCGAAGGTGGGTTCATTTTTTAATGAGCTTAAACTTTGGTGGAACATATGCTCATTGCTAGCTTTATTTTTTAACGAGCTTGAACTTCACGTAAAACTGCTTGTGGCGGGTTTATTTTTTAACGAGCTTGAACCCTATGATAACATTGATCATGGCCTGGTTCATTTTTTAATGAGCTTGAACCATGCGACAAAATATGCTTAGATTCGGTTTCATGTTTACACAAGCTTGAAATGAAAAACTATTCTTGTTTTAAGTTCGTATGCCCCCAACATAGTGACGCAAATTGAGGTACATGCCCCACAAGCTTCATTGCATTCAACGAGGTGGATGGAATGAAGGTTCACTTTAGAGATCTTGGAAAGACTCGAGTTGTAATTTTTCTCAGCCTTGTTTCATTTTTTAACAAGCTTGACACAAGACATGGAATTTTGCTCAGATTCTTGGTTTCATTTTTTAACGAAGTTGACACCAGTCAACAAACTATCCTCTGAATCCACCATATTTACAGTATTTTATAGAAAATCAAAAACTGAAGGATGATTAAGGTCATTGGAATATTCTTTGTTGTAATCTGGAATATGGGAACGATGGTGGTAATCTTCCCATGGTGCCTCTCTTATCATCATTGACTGAATGATTCCTTCATCTGTAGTATGTACATGCAATCAAGGATCTGAAGAGGTGCCATATTCCTTAGACCTATCTATCCAAACACTCGATGAGTGTTGATTTGAGTTTGCCCCCTAGGCCAAGAAAATTTATTGCTACAATATTTCTAAAATGGCAATGATCCATGCTAACAAAATGTTCGAGAATTTTCTGAATCTTTTAGATATAGAAGATATCATATTGCAGGTTTCTACCACAGCCATTTCCACCAGATTACTCGGAGGTGGTAGGGCGAAAGTACCCATTAAAGTAGGGTCTTTTAGAAGGCCTACTCTGATATTTTGAAGTAAATGAGAGCTTTCTTGGATCATCTGGATGCTTCCCGTAACTTGTGAACTATTGGGGAGAAAGGTTTGTTGGGAGACAATTGCAATTCCTCCTTGAAAAGGAAATGCAATATTTCTGAAGTATGTCGACACAACAGCGGCCGTAGCATAAATCCAGGGCCTTCCGAGTAGGATGTTGTAATCAAGGCTTCCATTGATATCTTCAACATCAATTTCTATTGTTTTTCCCCCCAATTCAACTTGCAAGTTACTTAGAATCCCGTATGGAGTGTATGTTTGTCCATCAAATGCTTTCAAAGTCATTGATGACCATGACAAGGGTGGTGAGCTTAAATTTTTCTAGCAACTCATTCACATAATACATGTAGATGCCCCCTCATCAATAATTATTCGATGAATAGTTTTGCTGAGGGCTTTCTCTTGAATGAGGAAAGCGAGTTGAGCTGGTAACTGAGGTTCATATCCTTTATGATAAAAGGCGACAAGATTGGAATCCACTGGGTCAATCCCACCTATTGCTGATAATAGATCCTACTTCTGGGAGGGGAAATTTTATAGTACCTCAAGTGTCAACATAGCGGACGGTGATTGGGCTAGGTCCTCTACTATATTATAAGTCTGTGCTGCTCTAGCATGATAATTAAATGTTGATTTCTGTACTACTCCCTTTTGGCGGCTTTATCGTTAGCTCAAGAATGATGGGTGGCAGAAGTTCGGTTGAAGTTGTTGTCAAGCTACTAGGTTGTGTTAGTGTCAGTCTTTGTAGCCTTCCTCCAGTGATCAAACATGCTCTTACAAAGTGATTTTAAGGTGTCAAGGTCAAATTTTGTCCTTTCAGTGAGTCTTGAAGCAAAATTTGGTCACTATGGCATTAGGTCTAGGGTTTGATTTTACCCTTGTCAAAGTTGTCCAAATGATGTTCCATGTCACCATTCAACTAAGTGTACCATCATTCAAAGGGTTATCATCATCATGTCAAGTTCCACTGGGCCATTTTACACCTTGTTCATGCTTCAGTTGCGCCTAGGCAAGGTTCATTTCCCTCTCCTAGGGTTTTGAAGCTAATTTCTCTTGGATGGTCAAATCCTCGGAAAAACTTGTATCCAAATGTCCATACACCTTCCCCTATCCATAGTGTACCTTATTAAACACTTGCCATCACTAAATTTCCCCACATTCCTCATTTTCGCACAAACCCTAGTTTCTTGCTACAATTTGGCAATTTTATAGGCTAGGCCTGTGTTTTGCCTTTTTGGACCCCTTCCCCTCACTCAATTTTTGAGATTCCACTTTTCACATCTCTCCCCACTTTCAAAATTTTTTTCAAGAATTTAGAAGCCCCCTATCCCCTTCATTTCGCTTCATTTCCGCAAATCCCTTGTCCCACACATCGGGATAGGTTTCACTCGATTTTTGAGCAATCAAAGATGAATTTGCAAAAACAGAGAGTGTTTTTTCTCCACAACAGACCAACGAAGAAACACCTCCTTCACTTTTTACACAGGTGTCATGGTTTTAGAGAAATGTCAAAATTACAATTGCCTTGGGATAATTGATACACCTCTGAAGTGACCTTGGGAAAATCAAGTTTTATCCTACCTTGGTTGGCCAAATGACTTGCTTGATGAGTCAAATTATAACTAGACACAAATAGATTTCCAATTCACTATCATGAGCTCAATTTGGAGTTGAGGAACACCTTCAAAAGTTGACTGCAACAGTATTCTATCTTGAGGCAGCCTCATTTGGCACATTTTTACCAGTCTTGGGATAATTGATTTTTAACAGGGAAAATGAATTCCAAATTGAAAAATTCTGATTGGGTTGAAAATTAGAATCAAATACCTTTCGAACGAGCTATCTCGCACAAAATTTTGACATGGGAAAAGCCTCCAAAAGTCTCCTACAAAAAGGCATGGCACACAGAGGGAGCGCGGTGCACTGGGAGAAATTTTCTAGTGTAAATTTACACTTGCGCAACACACATGGGAGGCGCGGCACACAAAGCTAAAAGGCCTGAATTTCATTGAAATTTTCCTCCAAATTTCCAAGTAGATTCTAAATCATGGCTTGCTCATCAAATTTTATGGATGATATGGTGGTTCTTGGCTATGTTCAATTGCCACAAAACTCATAAGACCAACCAATCAAAAAGCATCAAAACCATGGTGGCTAGGGTTGCATAATTGAGGTATTGATGCCAAGGTTCTATTTTCCTACCATTTTTCCCTCTCATACCATTTTTCCCTATCCTCCCTTTCAAATTTTTCCTATTATCCCTACCCTAAAATAATACCAAACCCTATCCCCTATCCCTCCTCTTATTTGTCAACATAACACCCCAAAACCCTACCTTTTCAAAACCTCGAAATGCTACCCTATCAAATACCCAAACCCCGTACATATGCCTAAATAAACTTCTCCCCATAACTCGTATTCCCATCACAATACTCCCCTCCTAATACTCCCTTTTTCATTGTTCCCCTTGGTGGCAGATATCACAAAAGCACCCAGCTTCACACCATCATCAAAGAGCAGCCTAAGTACAGTACACATAGCAGTCATAGCATCTGAGCACTCATCAGAGTATGAGATGGAGACACAGTGATTCACCAATAGAGGTACATGCACCCAGGAGTCCTCATAGAGCTGCAAAGCATCTGTGAGAATTGACAACCTGCCCAACAAAGGAGGACCGAGCTCACTACCTTGGAGCAAGAGATCAACAATGACCGTGAGTCCTGGCTAGACCGGATCAACATCCACCTAGAGAGACTGCTAGAGAAAGCTGACAGAGACAAAGCCATACTGAGGAGGATGGTTTATCATTGTAGGGCATGTAACATGGGTGCAAAGGCCCGGATAAGGAGCTTGAAGGCAAAATTGAGCAAAGCAACAAAAGAGGCAAAAGAGGAAAAAGAGAAATATCAGCTTTGAATCTTGGCTGAAGCTTCTGTGGCCCAGCATAGTGCCTCTTAGAGAACCTCTAGCCCAAGTTTCAAGAAATTTGGGGCAATTTTGGTCACATGGTAATTTTTTTATCAAAACATGGGTTTTTTCTCCTCGCGTAGGATTGGGAGCTCCAAATGACAAATGTCTTGGATTTTTGGATTTTGCATGAAAAATCACGACTACTTGTGCTTGGAAAAGAAATTTGGGCATGATTTGAGTCTCCAGGAGATCAAAAACACCCAAAACATGGCCTCTCTGCCCCTATTTTGACACACAGGAAGCAGTATTGGGAGAATGAAGATTTCGAGTGGCAAATGAGCACCAAATTCAAAAGTTCTACTTGGGTTGGAAAGTAGACAGGATGGGATTTCCAACAAGAACACTTGGGTACATTTTGGACTCCTACAAGTGCCTCAAAACTGGCCCCAAAGTGGTGCGACGCATATAGAAGAAAGGCCAATTTCACCTCCATTTCGTGAAATTTCTATTCGCGAATTCTCCAAAGTGGGCCCGCTCATCTACACTTCAATTTTTCAGCATATAAGGTGGAATTTAAATTATTTTCACTCCAAATTGGCTTCTATCCAAGTGGAAAAGGAAGGCAAACAATCACCCAAGCCATTTGTCACTTCTGCAACGCTACACCTGTAGCTAATGGTTGGCTTTCCACCTCCATTTTGTAATGATTCGAATAACTCCCCAACCCTTGGGCGTTCTATCTCTTCATGGCACATGTTATATATTGTATGCAAACTATTTGCAAAGGGTTGGTTGGCTTGTAACTTCTGGGAGACTGTGGGAAAGAAAATTTGTTTCTTCATTGTATATTTTTACAGAGGATTAATGAAAGGTAGTGGCTTTGTTTAATGAGATTCATGTGGTTGTGAGTGTACCAAATGTGTCTCTTATGTTTCATATGTATCTTGTTATGTTTCATAGTTCATTTCATATTCATTTCCAGTGAAATTTTCTAAGTTAGATAAGGTAGAATTCAATTTTATTGCTTTGCCTATGGGAAAATTTCATGTTCAGTGTTCTTGTTCTGTTGAAAAGGATTCATGTTGACCATGCCCTTTTTACCCTCCTAAGAAATCTCTCCATTCTACATTGATTCAAACTAAATTGTTGGACTCTCCGCATGTCTTTCCTCACGAAGTAATCTGTGCCTTTGTATTAAATTCTCTGTTCATTGAGGTCCATTGCTCCATACCATCCTAGAAACATAGTCATTCATAAAAATCACTTCTTGCATCCATGTTCACTTACTAGCCTAAGATCAATATTTCATTGTAAGTCATCTCAGACCGTTTCGTTTATCTATTCACTGAGTGTGATTGGGAGAGAGCCCTCTCCTGTTCTGGTAGGGCTAGCTACCAGACTGAGCGTGGTTTGTGGTTACCCTGAATTTTTCCTTCCCTCAGCCTAAGGTGAATTTAGGTGCTAACAGGTTGATCAGTAGCCTTGTTGTTCGATAGTTGTGGACTCCTGTAATCTTTATTCCTTGTCGATATCAAAGCATCATTTTTTTGTTTTGAAATGGACAACATAAGAACTTGGGATGGGGAAGCATTGTCACTAGCAACCAAATTGGTTCCTGGGTTTGGAAACGGATCAGTCAATACCGTTGAGGTTTTTTAATTCTTAAAGAACTTCTTAAGCTCAACTTTTTGTGGACAATCTTTCATCAAATGGTCCTCATCGCATATAAAGCATGGATGACTAGGTTTCCTTTCTCAAGAAGGGTTTGCAGAAGATTTTTCAGGAGATGACTTATCCTGTTTCTTCTTTTTCCCTTTCCTTTTCTTCTTGCCTCCTAGTTTCTTTGGTTCTTTGCCTTTGTCAGTCGACACGGCATTAACCTCTGAGGTGAGAAATTCCTCATTTGCATTTTGACTAGAAACCATACAGGATTTATTTGATGTAGCCTTTATGGTTTTTGTGCTAGTCGTAGCTATCATGCCATCACTGGCATGAGAGTCTTTGTTTCATTTAGGAGGAGGAGGAGGAATGGAAAAATTTGGTCTAGGAGCATCAGATATTTTTTCATAGAGCGTGCCAAACTCAGTATAGATAAAGTCTAGATATTGCGCACGAGCAATGACTTGCTCTTTAGTGATGACTCCTCCATTTACCACATCTTCTGTAATAGAAGGTAACAATGACTTAATAAACCATTCAGCTAGCAGCTAATCAGGAACATATGTTTTTACCATTCTACAATGACATCGACACTCATGAATATGATCAGATATGTGAGTGGCTGTCGTTTGCTTGAAATTGGTAAGAAGCTTCGTTCCTGTTTCGTACCTTATTGGTAACTGAAAATGGGTTAAAAAGGTTGTGGCAAGGGTGCTGAATTTATCAAATGAAGCTCTAGGAAATTTGATGTACCATTTTGCTACCGAACTAGTTAATGTTTGCTAAGAAAGGTGAAGCCTAATCGAATCATCATTGACAGGGTTGGACGAACACCACAAATGAAAGGTCATCACATGATTCGACGGGTCTTCACTCAGATTTCCATTAAATTTAGGAATATCTTATGAAAGTTTATGTGGAATCGCCAGCCACCAAGGGGCGTAAGCAATTGGATCATTTGTTAGCCAACTTAGATCTGGTAACTCTAAAGTTGCCACGAAGGGTAACTGTTGATTCAGGTTCGGCGAAGCATACCCTAGATAAGATGGGATTGCCTGAGCAGTGGGTCTTTGCATACTAGCATAGTTTATTTTATGCTCATAAGCCTGGTAAGGCTAATGAGCATAACAATTATGATATGATTGATGTTTACCGCTTTGAATATACAGTTACCCATTACCCACAAATATTTGTTACTCAGGTCCTCGGTAAGCTGGTTGGAATTGTGGTTGTTGATATTGTACTAGCCATGGTTGTGAAGCCATTTGCTATTGTCCAATACTAGTTGTCTGACCAAGATGAGGGGTAATAATACTCATTTGAGCCTGGGTTTCTCCAATTAGGGAGCCACTAATCGGTGATTGTGGTTGTGTCGTGGAGACAAGAGGCTGTTGTATTACGACCTGAGAAACTTGAGGTTGGCATACAATAGGCAACGCTTGTACTTGCGACATTGTCACAATAGATGGTGTAGTGGCGATGTTCGACACAGGTAGACTCGGTTGCATTGAGTATACAACTCTTGGTTGTTGAGGCAGTATTGGCACCCAACCACTAGATGTAATTCCAGCTCGACCTAAATTCTGTTGTGAACTCTCATATGGTTGTTCTCCCAAAGGGAACAATGAAAGGGCATATTGCCCCCCATATGGTGGAAATCCAATGTTTAAAGGTAAGATGGGCCTCTGGAGACTGGACTTCCCAAATTGACACTGTTGTGAAGGATTAATTTGCTGAGACTCAACATAAGAGATTCTAGATATTATTCTGGATGAACAAACGGGAACAGGCCATACTGTTGATGCAGTCGTTAGGTGGACTCCATCTAGCGATTGAGAGCTAGTTGGGACAGATGGTACACCAACGAACATTGTTGGAGTAGCAGCAGCAGGTTATGCCACTGCCCCATCAGATGGCATAGTCCTGGATATTGACAGTTGTTCAGACATATCAAGTCTATCCAGAATATTTCCTAGCGATTCTACAGGAACTTACAATGAAGGGAGACTAACTTCTGACAAAGAACGATATAGGGTGATCCTAGCTCCAAAATTCAATGGGGTACTGGATGGAAAATCCTCCACAATCTCTTCTATAGTAATAAATCTAGGTGGGTGAGGTAGATCATAAAGTCCATAAAATATTTCTAGTGCTGAAGAAGGTATAAACTCTGCAGCGACAGATGTTGGAGGGATAACACCTTCCGAATCAGCTGTAGATGGAACCGGCTCAGGAATAGAAGTGTTTACCGCTATACTAGGATCAGTTCTAATGTCCTCTTGTGACTCCGAAACTTCTTATGTAAAGGCAGGGATACCACAAATGGTTGGAGTAACTGGAGTCTATAAGGATGTTGGAACACAAGTTCCATGCAAACTAGGGGAAATTGATCCAGATAAACGAGTTCTCTTGGTCCGTGATAGTTTTGTTTTCGGAGTCAAAGATGGCTGACTCATTAGCCTCCGTGAAAAATGGCATTTCAATTGACTTTCTTCCACGATTGTGGATTACTTGATCAACTAAAAATAAAGGGGAAAATGTGATTCTGAATTAAATGAATTTTAGACGCTTTGACACAACTTGCTTTTTCAATTTTTAAGAGTCGAGAAAAAACTAAAGATGACTCTAGTCGCCTTTGATTTTTAATGAGCCTGAAGTGACAACTGCTTAGATGGACCTTTTAGTTTAAGGAGTCTGAAAATGAATGAAAGAGACTAATCTAGAAATCTATACAGAGGGATTACCAAACCAATCGCAAAATTCGCGAATACTTTCTACAGTACGTTAGTCAGTCTTCTTGAATGTTGTGTTTAGTGCATTGCGATCGATAGGGCAACAGACATGGCTTCCTAAGGATAAAGGATGTAGCCTATTGTGGTTTCCCAACATATACTCGATGATACGTGGGAGCACAAGTCTGTACTAGCACTTGTCATCTCAAAGAGGAGGAATCACCCAACCTACGATGAAAGTGATAGTTACCACGCTTTATGACGCCGGAATATGTCTCTAGCCTAGACTTCTAAATGTTGTGCATTAGGTTCCAAAGCATTTTTATGTTCATTGAATTTATTTTATAGTTGATATTTCTTAAGAATTTTTCCTTTAAGGTTCACCGCGTGATGTCTATATGCAATTCCTAAAAAATCAATCTAATATGAGAAATAGTCATTTACTCTTCTTTCTGCAATGAAAATCCTAGCTACTAAGGAAAGAGAAGCGAAATTATTTCAACATAGAGTAGAGAGCACACACTAGATGCACTGTCCTAAATCAAAATCAACAAGCAGTCTAAATGCAAATGCACATGCATGTATTTGTTTTCCGCTTTCTTAATGTTTGAATGACAAAAAGAATGCTAAGTACAAATCTGAATTATATTTTCTTTCAAAGCAACAATACTAACAATTTTCTTTTGAAAATACAAAAGAAAGACAAAGGTGACACTTTCAACTTCAATTTGAAAACTGCTTTCGACACTTGAAATACTATCAATTCAAATCGAATACAAGAGTAACAGTGTAATCGACCATCAAACAGAGTAGGATTCTTTTCTTTGACTGAAAACGACACTTGTGACACTTCCAAATCAAAAGACGACAGTTCAATTAAGCTACTTCTTTGCAAAGGAGAACTGTGAATGGCGAAAAATACATAAAAACATTCACAATTATTTGTATAATGGAGGCTGAATAATGTAAGGGAAGGGAGTTTCAACAGTGGTATACAGATCATAGACAACAAAACTCCTGAATAAAGCTGAAGCGAGTGAAGAAAAACCAAAATTTGGAGGCAGAAACAGTCTTGTCTAATCATCACACTTGTAACATAGGGAAATAGGGATGCATCTCACCTATTGCACACGGGAGGTGTGATGCATCTAGATTTCCTAAAGGAGACAGTGTGATGGTCCAGGGACGAGACTTTAACTTCGTTTTTGGTCACATTTTGCAGCTTAGTTCAGGGATTTAGGCTGAGCTAATGATAGTCAGTAAATACAAATCATAGGGGCTGACCTAATGAGGCTACATGAGCCACCACCAAGGCAATTAGGATGTTTGCAAATCAATTGTTCAGTTTATAAAAAAAACCTAGAGATGGACTAAAGCAACATTTATTTACTTTGCACGTGCATAGCAAATGCAGTTTGAAGGCTAGCTAGCTTAACTTCAGGCTCCGTCTGTAGTTTATAAAGCAAACAAATATAGACAAGAAAACAAGCTATTCTCTCCACAGCGGAGTCACCATTTTGTTATCAGGAAAGGAAATCTAGTCCCAGTAAGATGGGTAGCTATCATAGAAACAAACTAACTAAAGTTACTTGTGTTTCCCTTTATGAGAAGTAGATGAGAGAGAAGCAGAGAGTACCAACCTCAGTATTTCGCTTGGCTCCTTGCTTCTTTCCTCTCCCCTATGACAAATCTTCACCACTCCTCCATTGCTTTCCCTTCTTCAAAGAGCACCTGTAAAGTCAAAGCAACATAATACCATCAATGCACAAAGATCTACAATCATAAACAATATACGACCAGATATATATTGACCATACAAGAATGTGGAGGAAAACTCAAATAGCTTTATTGATAGAAAGAGTAGAAGAGAGGATTACAACCCATTGATCTGACCCAATGTCATCCTCCCAGCATGAAATCCCTTCTTCACCTAATTAAAAGCTTAGATCACCCAACACTATGATGTTCCACAAAGAAACCAACAACACTTTTTTACAAAATACAATATTCCAGCCCCCTGGATTTGTAGGATGAGGGATCGATATATAGATGTTTGCAGGTGGGTGAGTCAGATTTTGGGTTTTTGATTAGTGTCATTTCTATGATAGTTCTCAATTCCACTTGGACATTTCATGACCTCTTACTCATCACTAGGCGAATTTAGAGGCAAGTGTCACAGGAGAAGTTTCTGGAAGATTCCATGATCATCCACCTTGCAAACTGTCTCTGCCATTTGTCTACTCTCACCCATCGCACCCCATAGAAGGGCTTTTCGGTATGCATCTCACCCCCCATGTGCATTAGGTTGGATGCATTGCACTTTAACCATGGAGCAGGTGAGATGGTCCAGTTTTGACCAGTTTTGAGAAGTTTCTCATGGAGAACTTCTGGGAGGTGATGTAATCAGCTGACCTTGCTCCTTTAGGGTATGAAACAACACTTTTAGGGACTTAGAAGCCATTTCTTTATGGACATATGTTATTGGGGTTGTAGTGCCCAAATATGTCTGTGAAACTACACTACTCTTTCTGAGCCCTAACATCATCCTCCAAGGCCTCCACAAAATTTCTCATCACTCCTATATAGTTAGAAGACCCTAAAAGAGAAGGAATGGCTGCTACAAGAAGGAAGAAAGGAAAAAATTATGCTAAAATCGAAATGGTATTGCCTAAGAGAGACCTAACCAAAACACAAAACTCCTAAGAACATTAGGCAATCACCTAGGCCACAAAGGAGAAGAAGAAGTCAACAAAAGGAAATAATGCATTCACCATCAAAATAGAACTCAAAGTGTAGTGATAAAAAGAGGCTTTCCAATGGGTCTCTAATCTCTTTTTGGCTTTTGTCCAAGGCCTAAAAGATGTTATATAAAGGGGAGAAAGGCATGGAAAATCCAATCCAAAATGGAATTTAGGGACATGGAAGTCAATTTGAGTGCCTAACCTAGGCTCAAACTATCATTTATGCTCAAAACAACTTTAAACAGGTTACTATTCGGTTTCTTGTAGTTACTACATGAATTACTATAGGATGTCCTAGTTTACTACTTGATCTCATCTAAGGGCATTTTGAGTGTTCTAGAGGTGTCCAAATGGTGGGAAAAGGTAGGAAGACATTGGAAAAGGATGTGGAATACCTTTCCAAACCAAAAAATCTTCAAGAATCCATCTTTTAGAAGGGGAAAAAAGAAGGAATGTACAAATCAGGAAGCCACCAAGGCCATGAATGAGGCATAATGAGGTCACTAAGCTGGTTAGAGGATAAGAAACACTTTCAGCAGGGGCTATGATGGGTCTCCAAATTAAACATAAATTTAGGCCAATCTGACCATCCTTCAACACATTAAGCCTCTCTTTTTCATTATATAATGTATTTTAACTTTTATATGGTCATTAGGAAGGTTTATGGACAATTGCATGTGTGCCTAATACTATTTATTTCTCTGGAATATTAGGCAGATTATGAAGGTTTTGTGGAGGAGATAATTTAGGGACTTTATCCCTACTATGGGAGGATCAAAATAAAATAAAAAATCAAGAAGAAATTTTGAAATTATTGCACAAATTATGGAGCTCCAATGATTGAGAATATCTAGGTATGTCTTCCATATATTTAATGCAAATTCCTAGTATTGGTAACTAGATCCACTATTTGAGGGATTTTGGTGGGGAAAGATTTCTCCTCTCATGACGAATGATTCTTAATAATTTTTTATATGTACCAAATCTAATTTTTCTCTTGGGGTTGATTTTTATTAGTCTTCTTATGGAGAGAACTCAATTTTTTGTAGCTCTACTTTCATTTCTTGCAAGGATGTAATTATATTGATATAAATAATGAAGATGGTGCCATTTTCAACTTCTAAATATTGTTCCCTTCATAGGAATATGGTTTTCCTTGGGCTTGTCCTTCCCAGGAGCCTGAGAGCCCTTTCGTATCATTTATTTTTCCACCTTTCACTTCTTATTCACATGCATCTCTTCTTCTTGCTTTTTCCTACTTATGCATTCAATATTAATGATTTCTTGTTGTAGGATTGGGTTTAATGGTTGAAGTAAGTTATTTGGGAGATTAAAAAGGATCATTCCATCCTTGGAATAGATTTGGCAGGTCATAGTAATCATTGCACTACTTATATTATTTTTCTTATTCGTAATCTAAATTTCTGGAAGTCCTTTCTGGAAAATAACAATAAATTTAATTTATTTTTTAGAATAAACAATTCAGAACATGGATATTTAAATACTTATCTATTTACTTAGAAAGTTAAGAAATCACACTAAGAGACTTCTCCTACCGACCATGAGAAATTTTTTTATGTCTTATTCTCCCCCTGAGATTTCAGTTTCCAGTAGACTAAATAGACAGTGGCCCCTTCCAAGACCAATCTTTTCGCATAAAGACTTCCTATCTAGCAAATATTTTTCTATCGATTTGAGGCCTCCACTAGTCCATACCTAGCTTAAGAGTTCTCTCACAAGCATCCTCCCTAATCTTATGTTTCTCTCCATTTTTCTAGATAGCTCCAACTCCTTTTTCCCTTGCTACCCTTGGAATTCTTTTCCCCTATGGGAAGAGAGAGTAACTAACTATCTGTAAATGTCTGTTATCTAACAGTTTCATTTTGGTTCTCTTGCTAATAATTTCCAAGACTTGAAAATTCATTTTTTTTAAACAAAATAAAATAATAAAATCAGCCTCTTGTTTTCATCAAATTTCCCATACACCATTATCTACTAAGTCTATATAGTAAAAGTAACTTTGAATATTTACAACACCCTGGGGGTGTTACATCTTCCCCCCCTAGAGCTGAACACTATCCAAGGTGTTTATTCCTTCTCTTGGAACAAATCCTGATATACCTCTCTCATCTGATTAACATCTTCCCAAGTGGCATATTCAAGACTAAAATGGTAGGCGGCTCCAAACTGAACTTGGGTAGCTCATCTTATAAAAAGAGTCTGACAAAATGCTAAGGCGAACTTCACATCTCTCTCTGATATAACCAAACCATAGGTCAATTTTGGAGAGAATAATAGGTACTTTGAATTGGTCAAATAGATAATCAATTCTCATGAAAAGGTACTTACTTTTTATTGTTAATTTGTTTACTTGCCTATAATCAATGCCATCTTTATTCCTCACAAGGAGCATGAGGGCTCCCCATCATCACACAGTAGCTCGAATATAGCCTTTGTCGATTAACTCTTGTAACTGCATCTTCAACTCAGTTAGCTTAGGAATGTTGATGCGATAGGTGATCTTTAATACCAATGTTGTTCCTGTGACCAATTTTATGGAAAAATCAATGTTCCTTTTTGGGGGTAGTCTAGTAATGTCCTCTGAAAACACATTAGAAAATTCCTTAATGACCAGTATATTTTCAAAATTCGCATTCTTATTTTTAGTGTCTAAGTATCCCACTTGCACAACATAAATATTGTAGCCCTCCCTATGATATTTCCCTAGTTTTGTGGTTGTAATAGGTCTCATATTAAAAAAAAAATTAATCCCTTTGAAGCTATTTACTAACACCTTCCCTTGTGAGGAAGATTATGGTATTATCCTTACAACTTAGTAAAGACCAATGGCTTTCTAGCCGATCCATACCAATTAATACATCATAAGATCCTAAAGGAAGTATATTCAAATTTATTCTAACTTGATGTCCTGCTATATCAATGCGGTGCTTATCTACTTTTACAGTCACCCTTCTTTTTTCATAGGTGGCTAATTGTACCAACCAAGGATTTTTATGTTTACTGGTTTGTAATTCAAAATTTTCAACTATTTTTGAGCTAATATATCTCATAATAGTCCATGTATCTACTAAAATCAAAATACTACAATTAGCTATTTTACCTTCCAACTTTATCATTGTGGGCGAATACTTAGCCTGATGATCCTCCAGTGCAGTGTTAATCCTTGGTATGTTTCTCACCACCTCTCTAAAAGTAGAATCTTCTTGAAAATTGGAAGTTTCTTCTGAACTGGCATGATGTGGGAAGTTCTTATAATATTGGGGTTCTACACAACGCCAACACTGCAAGTGAGGTTTTTGTGTCTCGCCTGGTTCTGATTTGATTGAAGCCTTAGTTTTTTTAGGCTAATTCTATAACCTAAACATCTATTGATTTCTCCTAGGCTATTTATTTTGTTGACCTTTTGGCACACTCATAAAACTCGTAGTCCTCACATTTCTGGTAGTTTGGAATTTTGTCCCTTTCTTATTTGGCTAGTTTTTCCCATTGTCCCCATTTTTCTTTATCTAGTGGTAGAAAATATGTTCCTTATGGATTTCATCGTGCATTAATTTTGCATTATCAAACTCTATTCGTTCCTTCATGAATCCAAGTAAACTACAGTGAAGAATTGTAACTTAGCTTTTCCCCATGAATATAGGGAACATATTGCAGCAAGGAGGTGAACTTAGTGACAAACACATCCATGGACAATTGTCCTAATTTCAAGTCATGAAACTCCTTAGCTTTTTAATTGTAGAATCGTTCAGTCACATACTTATCCTTAAAATATTTCTGGAAACTATCCCATGTAACCTCATATTCATGAATCCCTAGAATAGTCTTCATCTCCTCCGACCATAAGCTAGCCTTGCCTTGTAATTCATAAATTTCTAATATTTCCTTTAGGTTGTTTCCGTACTCATAAATTTGAAAATATTTCCTCCAGTTCTCCATCAAAGGTTAGGGCCTTAATATTCATGAACTCCCCTTGGAGTTCAACATTTTGTCCCTTGATTCCCTTACCTCCATAAATATTATCAGATCCTTGTTCATTGTTATTTCTTCCGCCATCATATTTTGGGTGTTAATCCCCCTATTGATCCATTTTTTTGGTATTGTCATTATTAGTACTAGGATACAGATTCTGTAGATTCTGTCTATTAGAGAGACTTTTCAAAATTCTTTCATTATCAACTCTCAAGTTTCCCATTTAAGTACGTAGCCTCTGCATAGTTTCTTGTAATATTTCATTATTATTGTAGGATTCTTCTCCCAATTGAACTCACATCTCTTCTTTGCCTTCCTCCATTAGATTGACCCCATCCTCCCACCTGGTCATGTAAATCCTGGTCCTCTTCTCATCCTATCTCATGTTTGTGAATCCTTATGAATTTTTAACTTATATTTTACTCAAACATGACAAAGTGTAGTAACCATGGTACTATAATACCACTTGTAGCATGCATTCATAAATAAATAAAAAATACAAAAAAAAAAAAAAAACTTTGAAGTACATCTACAAATTGTGTTTTCCACTACTCAAGTGCTCGTGATGAATTCACAATCATATGTGTCAGAATTTGTCGTAAACTATAAAACAAGGAATGAATTATATGTTTGGCACATCTCACATCACATACTTGACTTCTAAAACACATAATTTTGATTTGGTTGCATTTGTAATTTAATACCGATATATTAATATTAATATAGGGGTTTTCTCTCATATTCATTTTATGATCTTTCTTTTATGACATTACGAATTAAATTTAATCACTCTGATTTTAATAGAGAAATGTACAGTATGGGACAGTGATCAATACTTGTCACTTCCATGTGGTGTCAAGGATCCACCTATCCATGAAACCCTCTCGAACCTTGATTGATTTTCAAATTGCTCTGAATCATAGATCTGTTTAGAGTTTGGATCTAACATCCCAACATTTTCTCATGCGTTTTATGGTAACCACCCACTTTTCTTGTGCACACATCTAGTCATTGTTTTCCCACTATTTGTTGTGAGGCTTTAAACCCACTCTACATGATGGAGGGTTTCTATTGAATTCCTCATAGGTAAAATTTATATCTTGTAGGAAACTCGATTGCAAAGGTTTTCCTATATCACTCATAGTTTACTTGAACCTTTTTTTACATATATAGGTACAATGGCTGAGGGAGTTTCCCAATGGTTCTTTACCTTATCTTCAATGCACAATTAAAGGTGTATTTATGATAAGCCATGCTACCTATTCAACCATTACTTAGTTGATGTGCGAAGCTTAATCTCATTCATTTTTTTTTTTTCTACTGCTAGGGTTGATTTGAACTAGAGGTTGCAACTTCAGTATCTCCATTCCAAGTAACTCTCTCACTATTCTAGCCCCATTACTGCAACTACAATTCCTCTTAATTTTGAAGATGAAAATATACTGGTATTTTTTTCTTATTCCTTAGGGTGAATTACTCTATGGTTATGGATGCACTAGGTAAGCAGTTCTTATCTTATTTCCAAGTTGGAAGCCAAAAATTACTTTACAAGGTTTCCAACCGAGGATTTAATGAGTTAGGGTTCACTTCCAATTTTTTTCCCATCAAAACCTCATCTCCCTCAGGTTTTCCCCACATTGTTTCATTCACTTTCATTATTGTTGGTAGAGTGGACTATTACAACTTCCGTATGTAGAACTTGTTTTTTTAGTTTGTTAAAGACCCATTAAGGGCATATAATATTAATATGTGTTTTTCTTTGAAACCCTAATTAAGGGTATGGTTATATATATATATATATATTCTAATGTAAGGGTATCTGTTATTATGGAACACATACAATTATCTCTTTTCATGGGTTGATTTCGACTAATGTTGGCCGATGTAAATATGAGTTTGCAAATATTTTATTCTAACCTTGTGTTTCTACAAATTTAAATTTTCAAGGCTTATATTAAATGGTAATTTCCTGCATTTAATTTTAATCTTCTCAGACGTATCCCTATATCCAAATATACTATATGACTCCTTCTGGGGCTTCGATACTTGAGCAATCTCAGGCTATTGGCTTGATCTCGCTTGGCCAGTCACTAAACTAGTTCCCTACCAATGGTAACCCTTTTGGCATTGTCTTTATTTTCCTATTATGTTAAGTACACTTATTGTGTAACATTATAACTATTAGCACATAGGTTTTTATATTCGTGTTTTCTTTTAAAATAACTTAGATTTCATTTTTGTATGTTAGTAACAACTTGGTTACTAGCACAACTTCGTTGATGATATAGGAAGACAAACCCTTTTTCACAGCTACATTTGACATTGGATACTTAATGTATACCCCTTGCTGCTCACAGAACTGTAGGAATATTGGTCTTGGTCTTTCGACTCAGAAAAAATTTAACCCTATTGGTTTAACGACTTACTCATATTCCAGTTGGTCTCTACATATTTTCTATTAGAACCGTCGATTTCTCTGCTTCTTCATTCATGAGAAAAACACAGAATGTTCACTTTCTTGTTTTCCCTAATAGTTTTACTTGTAGCCTCCCTGGACTTACGCATAACTATTATTATTTTAATACAATCATTTGAACCACATTTTCCTTTACATAGCAATTACTCTTCAGAATTCAAGGGTCTAAGTTCTTATATGTGTGCTTAAAATAGAAGCTTCCGAGGAATAAGGTTCTAGAATGTATAATTTCCAATATTTGTTAATTATTTAATCATTCAATGTTATTGTCTAATATTCCAGAACATAGGGATTTAAAACTAGTTATTCACATAGTCAAATCAATTGTAATGACAAAATAATCTACAACACAAAGATTTAAATACTTATTTGTTTACTTACGGATTCAATAAATGCCACTAAGATACCTCTCCTACTAACCGAGAGAATGAAAACTACATTTGATTCTCCCCCCGAAATTTTAGTAACCACTACAGTAAATAGATAGTTCCCCCAGGACCAGTTCTTTGGCATAATGATATCTTTTCTAGCAAATATTTTTCAAACATTTTGAGGCCTCCATTGGTTGAAAACCCAACTCAAGAGCACTCTCATCAATGTCCTACCTAATCTTATGTTTCTCTCCCTTCCTCCAAATACCTCTAGCTTATTTTCCCTTGCTATCCTCGACATCCTTTTTCCCTCTTAGATGTTTGATCTCTGACGCGAAAGAGAGTAACAAACTAGATATAAGTGTCTGGTATCTGAAAATATCATTTTGGGTCTCTTGCCAAGAATTTCCATAACTTGTAAATTCTATTTGTTTTAAAACAAAATAAAATAATAAAAACAACTTCTTGAATTTATCAAGTTTTCCCTAAACCATTATCTACAATGTCCACATAGTGTTAAGCGATAAAGTCCCCTAGGGTTTTGGGTCAACACCCTAGTAGAGTGAGGGTTATCGACAGTAAAAAAAATCATTCCACACAACCATGATACTTAAATAACAAAACTACATGAAGAGAGATACACCTAGGGGTCCTTTATTCTGGTAGATCCAACCAGGGTCCAAACACTCTTAGAGTTCCTCTCGATCCTTGAACTTGAATCTTCCTCTTGTTGGCTCCAAGTGGAACCATCCTCCAGATTCGTCCAATCCCAAGCCTTCAAAAGGATCCTTCCATTACTCACACAAAGATATCTCAACTACTGAAATGACATCATAACTCAAGGAAACAAGGGTTTCTTGTAATGGGGGAAGTGCTGGAAGCACAAGGATCTTCAGACCTGATTATGGATAATCTTAGTAGAGTAATTTTCTCTCTATTCTCTCTTCCTTTAGGCCATCCCATTGAAGCCTTTTTATACTTCCCCTAAAGCAGTTTTTTAGTTGGAAATTCATTCGGAACAGTTGGGCCATAGGAACTAATAGGTAATCAACAAGTAAAACCCATGATCTCTACCCGAAATTAAGGAGATTTAAAATTTTAAGTGTTTTAAGACATATACGTGGGTTGGGTATACACTAACGCATGTACACATGCATTTCGCTCAGGGAAATGTCGCGTATAGTGGGTAAAACACTATTTTTCAAGTATTTGGAATAGATCTGGAAGGAGGGGTTTCCCTAGGCCATGAATGTAGCATCACAAATATCAAGGGTGAGATTTGGAGCTATAACAGATGCCCCCTAATATATGATGTCAGAACAGGTACATGATGGCCAAAATGTATTAAGTACATGGAAAGGAAACCTCTCAAAAATTGAGAAGGACTTCACCAGATTTCAGCCTACCAAGCCACAAAAGGATATCAGAAAGAAACACTGTCTGAGGCGGGCATACCCATGCTCAGAGAAATTAAAGCATGTTTGCATCTTAAGTATAAGAAGATCCACTAATTATACAAGTATAGAAGACTAGAAATACATAATGGATCATTTGATCATGATCGAACAAGTACATTTCTAAATATCACATATAAGAATGTCAATGATGCTAAAGGATGAAGTTGATCACTAATATCAAAGACTGATCCCAATAGTACCAAATGAACATGATGGAATAAGATGGTACTACACTGCAAACTCAGTTGCGAGCATATAGAATGTCGCCATGAATGACTACAACATATAAGGTAGAATGGTATCAACTAGCAACAATAGGAGAAACTGTCAAGTGAACCAATGAATGTTGATGCAACCTGAGGTCTTCACCAACCATTGTGGTACATTTATACAAAATGGGAATGAATGAGTTGAAGTCAACCATGTGAGAAATTGTTTGATTACTGGTCATTGATGTATTCCGCTAAAAAATGTGAGACTACTCACCAATGATGATAATGAGAATCAATGTACCCTAGTACAATCTAACAAGTGTGAATAAATGATCTGAAGTTAAACACCTAGAAGAATATATCGATCAGGAGACAATGATGGTTTCCCACTGTCGATAGCGAAGGATCTGGAACTAATGATTGCAAACCCCATAGTACTACCACATGGACTCTAGACCTTTTCCATAGGGCAATGAGTTGTAATTGATGGGGAAAGATACACTAGAAGTAAGGCATTAAGGCATCCTTCATCAATCTAGTGCAAGTGTAACCCACAGGCTAATAATGTGGAAGGAATCAGATGAAAAAGATGTAGTAACCCAAATGAAGCACGTTTCCCGCGTACATAAGATGTGGCTAGCACACAAGAGAAACCATCCGAACCAACCAATAATGAATGCTAACACAGAGGTGAGGTATCCACCAATAGGGTTCGATGGAAACCAAGGTACTGCATGAATCCAAATGTGTGATAATGTAAGCTGATGTCCAACACAAGGGAAACCACTCAGTCAAAAACCCATGATACTAATCAATGTTGAGCACAAGGTGACCTATGAACAATGAAAATACGGCCAGGGTGCGACTCTAGGCGTGTCCTCAGAGCAAGGTGTTGTCATCGATAAGGACAAGACCTATGAACAAGAACTAAATGGAGACCATCTCAAACCGGCAAGAGTAAAGGACCAATATAGCTGATGTGATGATGGACAAGACATTGACAATCAGGGATGGCCAACAGAAAAATGAGTCAAGGGACACCATAGAGAGGCCGACTCAGGCTAACTTCCCTTGAACAAAATCACGACTCAATCATGACAATGTGGCAGCATATGATGACTCTGTATGAGTTCATCATGTAGGAGGCACAAACGAACTCTCCATATGATTGGAACAGATTATCAATCGAAGGATAAATAAATCAATAACAATATTAAGGCGTACCTAAGTCAAACTAAATCCTTCCCAAATGAAGGAGAGACTTTCTTTTGAGTGCTTTGTTCAAGGGCGACACGACTGACTCTATCTACCAATAATAAATGGAAATACTGTTCCGTTCCCACTCTTTTTGGAATATATATATTTTTTGTCTTTTTATTTAAGATGAAAAAAGAATAAAAGAATGCTATAATACAGTGGAAAGAATGAGTGTTGGTGAAGCAAATGATCTAGTTTCTAGGATTGGAACAATCCTATGCTTAATGTATGGTGGCGAAAACTAGTCAAAGACACTCAAAGGTGTGCTCCTTCCATGGGTCATAGTGTGTCAAATTGCAGAAGTCAAGGGGATGCTAGTTTGGTTTTACAGATGTCATTTTAAACACGAGTCCAAGTGAAGCTGGCTAAAGGCCAAAAGGTGCAAATAGTCAATATGAAATGCAGTAGTACAACTCAACGTGAAGGAGCCTCTAGGGTATAAGGCCAGAAAAAAGTGAAGAAGCAAAGAGGAATGAGTCCTCAGCGCGTAAGTTATGGTAGGACTAAAGAGGACACCTGAGCCTAGGGACAAAAAATTAGCATGAGTGCCAAGTGAAAACAAGGTACTAACTAGGGTACCCATGATAAGGTAGGCTCTACCACACAAGTCATGATACTTCTAAGCAATGAGAAGGTTCTACAAAATAACCTGGTGGGGTCGATCCTAAGGCCAAAATGGGAAAGGAAACTGATAAGTGCACAATGCAGGTGGAAAAACCTAACCTATATTCTAGTTTTGAGAACCAATACCAATCAGAATGGAACAACCATAAAAATTTCCAAAGTAGAAATATTCCAAGTTTTGTATACATAAATAGAAACACTAGACAAGAAGTTAATACATCCTACATATAAACTTCATATAAAATATTGTGTTATAGAATACAGAACTTGAAAATCCATACCTTATATATACAATATGGTACAGGGAACCACACAATCTTGTGGCTTACATATAATAGTTCTTCTAGACAAACCACTTGCAGGGCTCAAGCCAAGGACTCCTTCAGTAGTCAAAACTCATGGCTTCAAAGAGTTCGTCCTGCGAATGCAAATCAAGTTCTGAGAAATCATGAGAACTACAAGGATCGAAAGACAGAATTAAGGGGTCCCATGTCTCTATAGGAAGAATCTCTTAGTTAACTGTCGGGAACGATTCCCAAGAAGGAGAAGAATAAGTCAAAGGATCCTTCTCAGAAGTGATTGAACATGGAGAATTCAATGCCACATATTTCACCCATGGTGGGGTAGAGTCTACTTGAGCACTTGGAACAAACCAAGGGGTATTCTACAATAAAGTCGAATTAGGGTGGTGATTATCATATGCAAGTTGATCAATAGTGACCATATTCCCTTTATGAGGAAATCAAATCACTCGAAAGAGTGAAGACACCACAGCATTCATAGCATAGACATAATCATGCCCATGTAGCATATGAAAGTCTAAAGGGCTATCAATCACCATCATATAGATTAAGACAATCTTCCCATCTAAAGTAATAGCTAATTGAGGTATAACACCCATAGATTCACCAGGTCTTCTATCATAGCCTAATAACTGACTCTGAGCTATCAGCAACTTTGGGGAACCCAAAGCTTTCCAAGTCAAAGAGGATATAATACTTGCAAAGGATCCTTCATCCACCATACATTGATAGAAATTTGTGGAATTAACTCTGATCTTTATTTGGAAACGTGCAGTGGAAGGAAGACGAGGCTCGACAAGGCTATCCCAATCAAAGGAAACACTCCTAGAACTTGGAGGGGGAGCATTCGAAGAAACCAAAATGCCCCCTATACCAAAAGACTCTATATTAGATATCAAAGTGACTCTTTTGTTAGGTACTTCACCCCCCAAAAGAGTGTAATTAGCTAGCGATTGCACTAGCTCTACCACATTATCAACCAATGGTTGATGAGATTGATGAGAAACCATATCAGATCCAGGAGTAAAAGGACTTTCAGACTCGGACCATATCCTTTGTACCTCTGGAATACCAAGGCATAAATGAGCAAGATGGTCTCCCTTGCATATCTTATAAGGGAACTTAGGTTTAAAACTTCTACATCTAGGTTTCTTATCAGTATCCATTCCACCAACATGACTAGTACTGGTTTGTGGAGAGTCCTGAACATGACTTGCAAAGGTTGGTGACTCTTTGCTAGTATGACTTGCAGTGACTAGACTTATGCCCCCAGCATGACTTGCAGCAGCTGAAGGTTCATCTCCAACATGACTAGAAGATGTTGATGATGAATTGGTAGTATGGCTTGCAGTGAGTCGACTTGTGCCCCTATCCTGACTTGCAATGGCTGAAGGCTCATCTTCAACATGACTGACAGAGGTTGATGATGAAGTGCTAGTATGACTCACAGTTCCTAGACTTGTGCCCCCAGTATGACAGGCAGTTGCTGAAGGCTCATCTTCAACGTGACTGGCATAGGTTGAAGATGAATTGCTAGTATGACTTGCAGTGACCAGGCTTGTGCCCCCAGCACGACTAGCAGTAGCTGAAGGCTCATCTTCAACATGACTGGCAGAGGTTGAAGATGAATTGCTAGTATGACTTGCAGTGACTAGACTTATGCCCCATCATGACTTGCAGTGGCTGAAGGGTTATCTTAAACATGACTTGTAGAGGTTGATGATGAATGTATAGAATTATTCTCCCTCTTTGACTTCCTCTTTCTCCTCTTTTTATTTTTCTTATTACAAGGAGGAGAAAAAGGAAGCCAAAATTTCTCCTTGAAAGAAGATGAGAAATTAACATCCATATGATGCTCCTAAAATAAAGCATTCATCTGAGAAGTTTCAAGAGCATTTGGAATATTTGGAGTGCACCACAACCAAATGGGTAATCCAACCTTCAATATAGGAATATTCGAAGTAGCCATCAAGGGAGTACTAATGTTTTCAAAGAAAGGAAAAGCACAATGATCCCGTTTTGGGAGGGCACCTTGGTTGGTTTCCACAAGAATATGGGCCATATCTAACTAATTTGCATATCCTTCCCTTATGGGAATGTAGAAATGACTTTTCAAGGAAGATAAATTCACAATCAAGACCTTTTCCCTTGAGGAGGAAACTCCACAACTTTCGAAAGAACAACCAAAATCCTTTCAAGATCGGTGGAGTGGTAAACCAGTCACTCAGAATACGAAGTCCAAAAGTGACTAGACAAAAATACCTAAAGCCAACTATATACAAGGAGAAAAGAGCATTCAACTATAAAGTCCCTAAAGATATAACCAATCAAAAAACTTCCAAGTATTTCCACTCTAGGTGATGAGGACCGGACACCAAAATACAAGAAAGTGAATTAGGGGCCTTCCAGAGATAGTCTGTGATAATGACGGCCTAGGCCTACCATCGAAGGTATCAGAGGAAGTTATGCTGACCTCCAAGCAACAACCTGTGCTGGTGCAAGCCCTCGAGCTTGGCAAGGGTGCTCTCCAGAAGTACTGTTGAGAGTGATACAACATCGACCTCAGGTGCCACGAGATTCCCCTCTGTAGCCACCTGTGTAGATCACTAGGATAAGCAACTAAGGTTACCAACTCGTGTTAGAATCCAGGCGGAATAGTCTTGAGGTAAGATCTGACAAATAGGAGAGGTGAGATCTCTCTTTCTTATCTTCAAAAACCCTTTTGCTTAACTCCCGGATCTAGAGCTTTCCAGGTCTCCCTAACGCTATTGGATTTTCACTCTCTATTCAGACTTCTATGTTTGAAAATTTAGATTAACCTTGGAGACTTTACTTTCCACTAGCCTAATCTAAGGCCCTAAATATCCTAAAACTTGTTGGTGTGTCTAAATTGACAATATAAAAAAGTTCTAGTATAGTTTAGTTAACGCTCGATTTTAAAGGCCGTTCTTTTAAGCCAAGGGCATGGGAGTGAAACTGATGATGTGTGTATCACTAAACCAAAATCAAAGAAAAAGTAACTACATGAATGCAATAATTTTTCTTTTGATGAAAATCAATGTCTACTAGGGTTCTAATAAACACCTAGAAATCAGAAAAACTTTTTCCTTTTATTTTCTTTCAACATACTTCGCACATGCAAAAGATAGAATGCTTTAACAATGAAAAATTATCCTAATGCAAGGTGCAATGAAGATGTGAGAAACTTAATATTACTCTAAATCAAATAATGAAAGCAAATTGTTTATCACTTCTAATTAGCCACATAAGATGTTTAGATAGAATATAAGTTGTTAATGCTCATTTTCGTCCAAACACTAATAGAAATCTCAAGACAAACAAAATGCACTTTCACTCATAAAAAGAAACCAAATCCAAACAAGGCAAAAGAAAGAAAAAACAAACTCTTCAAGAAGTTTTCTTCAAAATCAAAAACAATAAACAACTTTTCAAAAGCGCTCCAAATACTATTGAAAACTTTGAGATCAAAAAATAGGCAACAAAAACACTTTGCAAGTTATCAACTCAAAATGGGCGAAAACTGAACAAAATAGGTGTTTCAAGATGCTCTTAACAACCAAAAAGCAGAAAAAGGAGCTTGGTGACAATGATCAAAAGACCAAGAAAGATGACTTTCAAAATCGTCACTCAACAACTTTCAAAAAGTGAGAAAAGAAAATGGCCACAACATGTAGTTTTGACACAAAGCAAGAATATCACAAAGATAAAGTTTGTCACAAAGATTGAAAACAATCCTTCCACTCTGGAAGACCAGAACAACCAAGATTCTTAAAAGGAAATCTCGTGTGTTCAAACACAAATGATGACACTTGCAACAAAACAAAACAAAAAAACCAAAACTTTCCACAATAAGAGAGAATTCAAATCGGAAACTCGCTACAAAACCAAAGACTGACAACAAAAATTGACTACTCAAGAAATATTCAGACCAACAAACAAATCTTCTGAAATAGAAAGACTTGACAAAATATTTTAAAATTAGGGTATACACAATTGTGTCAATACACATCGACATGTATATGCAATTTAGCCCAAAGAAACCTATGTATATGCAGGTTAATATGGGGAAACTTGCATATGTACACTATTGTAACCTAACAAAACTACATATATAATAGTTCACAAGAAAAAACAAAAAAGAAGTCTAAAGAAACTGCTCATAATTAAAGTCTAAGTTCTTATAGGAATAGACAAATCAGTTACAGCAAGAAAAACAATGGTTGAGCCCTAATTGGCTTAAGTTAACCCAAACTAGGAACAACAATATTGTTTCCCCAGTGGAGTCACCAATTATGCTGAGGGACAAAGTCCCCAAGGGTTTTGGGTCAACACCGTATCAGAGCAGGGGTTATCTACAGTAAAAAAACAAGCATTCCACACAGCCATGATACTTAAATAAGGAAACTACATGAATATAGGTACACTTGGGGGTCCTCCATTCAAGTAGATTTAGCGAGGGTCCAAACCCTCTTGGATTTCTTCTCGGTTCTTGAACCTAAGTCTTCCTCTTGCTGGCTCCAAGTAGAACTGTCCTCTGGATCCATCCAATCCCAAGTATTTGAAAGGCTCCTTCCATGACTCACACAAAGATATCTCAACTAGTGAAATGACATCATAACTCAAGGAAACAAGGGTTTCCTGTAATGCGGGAAGTGTTGGAAGCACAAGGATCTTCAGACTTGATCAAGGATAATCTTAGCAGAGTAATTTTCTCTCTATTCTCTCCTCCTTTAGGCCTTCCCATTGAAGCCTTTTTCTACTTCTCCCAAGGTAGATTTTTAGTTGGGAATTCGTTAGTAACAGTTGAGCCATGAGCATTAATAGGCAATCAATAGGTAAAACCCATGATCTCTGCCCCAAATTAAGGAGATTTAATTTTTTTAGGTGTTTTAAGACATATACATGGGTTGGGTATACACTAACCCACATACACATGCATTTAGCTGAGGGCAATGTCGCATAAATGGAGTAAAACAATATTGTTTAAGAAATTGGACCAGGTCTGGAAGGAGGGTTTGCCATAGGCCATAAATGCAACATCACAAATATCAAGGGTGAGATTTGGAGCTATAGCACATAGTAAGAGTAATTTTCAACTTCATAATTTTATTCAAATTAGCTAATTTCTAAACTAATTTGTTCATCTTTGTCCCTTTTACTAATTCATTCATTTTTTCCCTAATCACACATTTATACTATTATTAATTAATTATTTTTACTTTTTCCTTAATCAATGTCTTTTACATATCTTTTATTTTTTATTTCACTTTCATCGTCCATTTTACAAATTATTCTTCCCTAATCTTATGTATTCCACCAAACTATTATATTCATGTATCGCCTTATGCTATCAACCAACGGGTGGAGTGTCTACTGGCACTGTTGGACGTTTCAAGCCTAAAAACCTAATATTATTCCAAAATTATTCACTTTAATATGATACGTTGTGGAAATATGCATAGTAAAACTTAACCTACATATTAGGGATTGTCTCAAAAGGGTTACTGGATTTGAAAATATTTGTGTCAAAATGAAGAACCAAATAGAAAATTGCACATTCCTAGAGAATTATAGGGAATCTCTCCCTCTAGCATCTTTCAGTTTGATTAATCATCACCATGATAGAGGTGATTTCATGCACATATTTAGCAACAAAGTTCAACTTGATTTCTCATAAGGTATTTAATATTCATCTTAATCTATCGTTAATTATATGCCTTAATCTTTTGTCCTGGATTGATTGTATACCATTCACTATTGCCTCAAAGAATTTTTAACCTACTTCCAACAAAGAAATTCATAAAGGCTCACCAATTTGAGAGTCATCCAGATAATTTTAATTGTGGAAATGGCTATAGTTGAATGATTGATGGAAACCCCTTATTCCTCGCATAAGACATTAACACCCCTTCATAATTTTATTACATGGTTCCTCTTTCTCATCCTTGCCTAATTTATTTTTTAGTTTTATTGTTTATTTTATCTACTAATTTCTTAGTACTCTAATCATTTTATTTTTTTTCCCTCAATCTTCTAACTAAATCTACTTCTTTTTCCTTCTGAACCTCTCTTTCTAAAATTCTCTCTCTTTAATTTCGAAGCTTTTTTAATCTTCAACTTTCAATATTTTATTTATAACTTTATAATTTCATGTAAATTAGTTATTTTCAAAATTAAATCTCTCTCTCTCTCTCTCTCTCTCTCTCTCTCTCTCGATATTATGTGGCTATGTTTTTAGAATTTTAACCAAATTTTCTAGAAAATGCTTAATATTTCTATATTTTCATAAATTCAAGAATATTTTTCTTATTTTCACCACATCTTGTCTCTAATATTTTGTTGTATTAGTGAGCTATGATGGGACATAATTACTCTAGTGGAGGCTATCTTATATTTGGTATTTGTCACTTTTAGACAATTCATTATAAAATAAAAATAAAAATAAAAATACTATTCTGAGTGTGCATTCCATTGGTGAATGCTTTTACACTCACACAACTATGTTAATGCTCTTCTTGATGATGCCAAAATTGATGTGGTTTCATGTTCTTTGCATACGCCTTCGGGGCAAGGGGTGGGGAAGGGTTGGATGAACACATAATCAATTAATATTATTATGTTTTCTTATGCAGAGGATAGAGTATCTGTCGGAGAATGGGGGTCCTATACATAGTTAGCACAGGGGGCATTGGGTTGAACAAATTTCAAATTAATATCATTATGTTTCCTTTTGCGAAGATTTTACTATATGGAGGATGAATTATGTGTAGGAGAACAGATTATGTGGAGGATAATGTAGTATGATTATGGGAACATGGTCCTTTGCATAGGAAAGGTTGTTATGACACTAAAACTTTATCTAAAACTAGAACTTTTACAGTGCCAAGAAAGGAGAGATTTCATATTTTAAATGCCAATTCATGAGTACATTCCTGATTGTTTTTTACACATTATACGTGGGCTTGTTGGAATTAAAAGCAATTTGTGAATGTTACTGTTTATATTGAGAAATATTCCTCTAATATTTCATTTCATGTTACTAAACATGTCATGAAAACATTGGCATACGATCTTTATTTGATGCATATGCTAGCTTGTTAGAAAGGTGTATCTAAGTAGAATAAATTCTGAAGCCACCAAGCTATGACTGTAACTATTGGGCTAAAATATCTCTTCCTATAACAATTATAATAACTTTTGGACTATAAAAGATACTTGTATTATGCACTATTAAATAAACTTTGTTTTTAATCCTTGTTAGGAATAAGTTTTATGTGGTAAAACCAATATGCGACCCATACTACAAATGAGTAAATGTAGCAACAATTTGTGTCATTAAAATTTTAGTCTATGTGTTCAATAATAAACAATGTATGAAATGACCCCATGTTTGCCTTTGCAGATATTTTACTATGAAAAGGAAGGATGATGTTCTGAAGAACACGGGTTCAAAGATGACTTCATTGTGCAAGGAAAAAATTAATTTTAGACACTTTTCTATTTAAAACTTTTATAGATATATTTGTGCTCAATAAAAAATGCATAAAGTTATGAGTATGTTCAAAATGAAGGATGCACAAGGTATGGGGTATGTGCGTGAGAACAAAGGTCAGAATACATAGCTGAGATATGAAGAGGACGTGGTATGTGTCAAAAAATGGTCGTCAAAATACAAAACTGAGATATGAAGACAACAACGTATGAGTAGGAGAATTAGGGTGCTAAAATGAGTTTATTTCAAAGAGGATAAATTAATTCTAAATTATTGTCCATTTAAATTTTTTATAGATATAGGTATGAAAATGATTAGCTGCATAGAGCTATGAATATGTGCGCAATGAAGGACGTGTGAAAGTATATTTTAATTTTATAGTGTTTTAACTCTTTTGAACTTAGTACATGTGTAATTTGACCTACCATGTTTATTATTATGGTTATATTTGTGTAATCAGGAAGATTTCATTAGTTTTATTGGTAGATTATGTAGAGTGTGGAGGTCTACACAATGAAAACTTGAAATATTTGTTCATACTCCTCCACAAGACCAATATTTATTTTATTATTAATAGATTGTGTGGAGTGCAAAGGTCTTCAGTGTTGGTGTTCATATATGAATCATGCACTTCACTCAATTCCAAATTAATTTTCAACCCAGGGCTCTAAATGTTATTTCAAGCCTATCATGCAAAGTATATGCAGGCCACAATTTCCCTACCGAGTGCTAAACATTCAATTATAAACTTAGAAATGTGTAACAACAGGCGATAACTATAACAAAAAATAAGAGTAACAACAAGTAATGATTGTACCAACAAAGTAGGCACATAGAAACACACTGATAATTATTCACAACAATAAATAAATTAACTAAAGCAAACCTATGCACACATTTATCCAACAACACCTAGTTAGGAGAGTGGGCCCAAGTCCCTGATTAGGGTTGTGGCAAGATCAAGAAGTCACAAAATGCTCAGAATATTAGAATTTCATTAATAAAAATGAAAGTACAATGTATACTATTATAGACCAAACGTTAATGTAATTCTTTGCGATATTGACCACTAGTGGTCACAACCCCATAACTCTACTTATACAAATTATTAACACTAACAACTACTATAAGTATGGTACTTGTGTACCTACAATTACATAGTGGTTTCTAAAGAAAAACATAATATAAAGATAGCAGTGTATGGATTGAAAGGTTGATCCACTGTTATAGCAGATGTCTCAAGATACTGTTGCCAACTTTATGGCCACCCTTCATTGAACCACGATCTTGATAATTCTCCCTCCAAACCTAAAAGAATAATTGAACTAGCAAGACACATAGGAAATAATTCCCTATGACTATGCTTCATTGATTAATGATTCATAAAAACATGACAAGAGGTATACCTATGTCGTTTAAAATGTAAATTAACCAACAATGGTGTAAAATGAATATAGGAAATAGAGCAAAAGGATGGGTAAGAACATTCAAATTCAACCACCAACATCTTCCCCCAATTAGCCTTTCTACATGTACTCATGTAGCTCATCACCTTCACAGATCTGGATCAGAGTTGCGGTGATGACCATGAAGCTGTGTGAGATCATATTTTGTAGCCATTTCTATCCCTGAAGGCTTATATCCATATTTGTAGAGGACTTCCTTCCACTAATCCTCACCTACCATTTAGGCTGCTGTATACTAGTTAGATGGAATCCAAATAATGGGGAATTGGAACACCAAACACATCAATTGGACCCCACAAAGCTACATGCATGCAATATACCAATGTACTCTGTTTAAAGGCCAAGAAAAATTGGGGGACCTAAAAGGTTCATGTATCGTGGTAGTTGATGACGATAACGTCCACCGTTTCTGGCAATTTTCGTGGTCCTCCTTGTTATTGTGTTTTCTTATTGATTGTGTACAAAAATAAATAACTTAAGTTTGTGGACGAAAAACAACCCTAACAATGAAAATCGCTTCAGAATGTTGTAGATCTGCAACAAATGATACAAACAAAATTGACAAAAGCCATGATCTATGCCACAATCATAGTTAAACAGTAAAATGGAATAGTAAAATAAGCACAAAGTAACTCCAATAATCCAATAGAAACCAGATATATAAAGAATATATTTTATCAAACAACACCTATTAAGGGAACAAATAATGTTACCAATCCCTCTCCATGGGATGAGTTCTTGGATATCCTCAAATGTCTTCAGGTTTTATAGAGTCTCTCTCCTCTATAATGTGTAAACCAAGAAATAAAATGTTTGAGCTCAATGAGAACTCAAGTGGAAAATAAAAATGGTGTGTGATAATGATAATAATTAGAGCTGAACAGTGAGTGCAACAATGAAAATAACCAAAAGTGAATAATGAACGGAAGGACCTTCTATTTATAACAAAATATTAAGTTATCTTCAAATGATGAGCAATAATAAAATATTATTAACCCCATTGTATAAATAACCATGTGGAATATTTTATTATATTTGGTTAGAGGGAAAAAGTATTTAAACTTTATTTAGAAATAATAAATAAATAAATGGTTTATTTATCATCTCAAATGCTAAGGAATAATAAACAGATAACGATTTATTTAATTATCCCTAAGGGATTTGGTCAAACTTGACAAGGAATAATAGCTAATTAATGATTAATTAATTATTCCTAGATAAAAATAAGATAATTAATGATTTATCTATTTATTTATCATAATTGGGTCAAATATGACAAGGAATATTAACTAAACAATGCTTTAATTAATTATTCCTAGAAGGTAATTAAATAAATAGTGATTTAATTACTCTTCATGGGTTCAATTACAAACGACTTAGCGAATGTGGTCTATTAATTAATTTCTCAGAGCAAAATAAATTTTACTATGGTAAAATTTTCCCTACATGGTGTACTTCGACCCATCTAGTAAATTATGGCTAGATGATCAATTTTTTGCAATAACACTCCTCTTGACAACTAAGAAATTGTTTTGTGCATGTGTCAATGCACCATTTCTTGGTTGCCAACACCTACCCTTTTCATCCGTCAATCTCCAATAAGGTTTGGTGTTTGTTATAGAAACTCACAAATTAACAATTCTCCATCTGAAAGACCAGTGGCCTGTTTACTTGATTCTCATCGAACGTGTTGAAGATATTCTTCCACTTGACCTGATTAATTGTGTAGGAGGTAAATTCTCTCAATTAAATATCTCCCATGAATGGAACTAGTTTGAATAATTGATCATCTCCCAAAAAGTAATCATGCATATAGAGTTTACAAATTAGGTATTGATTTAGAATATTGTGGCTCCTAAGGATACGCAAAAACTATATTGGGTCATCTATTACATGACTGATTTCCTGAGAGATGCTTTCTAAAAAAAAAAATATTGTTCATGGACGAACAAAGCATAGCTATGGGCAGGGGGTCGAAAATCCATTACTTGTTGGGCCAAAGTGAACATTTCTTTCTTATCGGCCTTAAATAGTTGTACCTGCCCTTACAACTCCTCGAGTTTGTTATGCTAATTGTCCTACTTGAATTTCTCTTTCTTTATCCACTCCATGTAATCGATATTTATTTCTGTGGCTTGCTCATGAAATCCCCTCACTCCTTGCTGGTGGGATTTTAAAGGAATGGTCCCCTATTAAAGGTGAGATGTAGCAACTTGCCACTTCTGAATCTCTACAGTCATGAAACATTGTCATGCCTCAATCACATGAAAAAATGACTAAGTCTATGTAGCCATGAAGGTTGTGGGACTATCCTCGGTCTGCATTGCTACTAAAATGCTTTTAGCCCTAGGTTTCACAACATTCTTCTTATGGCTCCTCACTTTCCTTCATAAATGTAGTACCTGCCTCCTTAGCTTAACGATTTCCATTTGTAACTGCATGTTTTTCTTAAACGGTGACTGATACCTTTCTTTAAGTGGAGGCCTTATGTTTGCAGATTGCTCAATAAATTATTATTTGAAAACAACCTCCTCCATTAATATCATAGCTAGTGTGGGGTTTGGTAGATTAAGATCAACAAATTTATCAACCGAGTCTTTCTTTACCCTAACCCCCTCTATTTTTTCCTCGACTTGGGGAATAGTCCCTACGTCTTCTCCTTCAGGCCTCATAATCCATATATCTTCCCTTGGTGGTTCTAGAGTTACTATAGGCCCTTATGAGGTAGTGTCTTTCACACCCTTCTCTTGGAAATTCTCTGCTTCCCGACAATTTTTTCTTTTGCGTCTCAAGTCCTGCACACCTTTCTTTGGTGGCTTTGTAACCACTGCAGGCCTCTGTGGGCGAGTCTCAACAACAAAATTATCCTCTAATGGCCTTGTGGAGACAATATCAGCCATAATGTATTCAATTTGTTCTTCAATTGACATTGGTTCTTGTTTGGCAGTGCCCATCACCAATCCCTCAATTTTTGCAATTTGTTCACAAGTTGACATTGGTTCTTGTGTAATAGTGTTGATGATGGTTCCTTTAACTACCCCGAAAAATTTTAAGTTCAGGGGAGAGGGTTTTTCCTTCACCAAGCGCCTAGGGGAAATAAACTTCCTTGCCACTCTTGGTAAGGATGGAAAAAGCAGAGAATGAAAAATAGTTTCTTCAGTATCCATTCTCTTAGTGCTTTCTCCATCAGATCCTCCTTCCCTTGTCTTTACTGGATGGTTTGTGCTCCATTTCTCATTTTCTTCCTGTGCTTCTTGTAGTTTGTCCTCCTGCTCAATAGTCTACACTAGTTCTTGTGGATCTATGTTGACTACAACTCCTGTTTCTTTCAAAGGTTCCTTAATTGATTGAGTAGGTGATGTTGGCTATTGTGTATCATATCCACTTCCAGCCTCATCCAAAGGCTCCTCATTTCTTGAACAAGTGATGCTAGTTCTTATGTGTTAGTACCACTAGTAATTTCATCCAAGGGCAATGATTCTCTCCACAAATTGGCAGTCATCACTGGCTCCTCTGGAACAACATTGAATGCATTATTTTCTATCTCCATTTATTCTACTACCATTGGGCCAACCCACAACACTGGTTCTTGTGGAGCAGCGTCATATGTGGCCTCTCATGTCTCCATTACTTCTACTCCCATTGGGAAATTAGGTGACACTGGTTCTTGTGGAGTAGCGTCCTCTGCAGCCTCTTCTTCTTATTCTTTCATATATTATTCCTCATCGTCCCTTATAGGCATCACAACCACAAGTTATTCCTCTACTAGCTCAGTGAATTATGGTTAGGCCACAAAAGTACGAGACAGAGCATGCACCACTAATAGTCTTACCATCCCATGATTTGTAAGGACTTCCAATTCTTATCGAGACTGACAAGTAGACTATGCCAATACTTGAAGACTGTTCTATAGAAAATATTCAATATCTATATAATTAATCTGTGCATGCCAAAATTGAAGGCATGCAAGAAGCTTGAAATGATACTTAAATAAGGTAGAAAATTGGCCTTCATAAGTAATGTACTTGATGACAAAATATACAACCTCTACCCATGGGTGTGGCAAATACATTCGACCATATCCCCTACCCTTTTGGACTATTGCCTCTCCAACCTGCAAGAACGATTTCGGGAACACTAGCAAAGGATATTTACTTGAAAACATTTTTTTTCTTCATTCTAAAAATCTACGGACAATTGAAATTACTTCCTCTATGACAGATATATCCAACCCACGAACTCTGCAATTATTTCCATCCAAATTCAATGCGGACTGTGACAGCTTCATCAAATCCATGTATCCTCTCAAAATACACATGTCATCCTACATCTAAAAATACCTGCCATCTGTCTAGATTTCTTTGGACCTGCACGATATTCTATGGTTCATGCCTAACTTCTTTCCCACCCATTCTATAGTTTCTCAGTAGTAGCAATGGAGTAATAGCAAGACTATTGAGGAGGAGTGTTGGAGGGTAAATTTGCAGTGACAGGGTTGTGGTGATGACAGGGTGCGATGATAGTGAAATTCAGGAAGATAATGATAAAATGTGGAAAAATCCATGGCGAATTATGGTAATAATGAGTGATAACTATGGTAATCATTTCACAGCATTGGGAAAGACCATCCATTAACAAAATCATACTTATTTCAAGTGCCAATACATATAGTTAATCGTGTGAGGTATGGTGGGGGTTGTGGAGTGTACGGACATAGCACAGGGTTCAATGGTGATAAGGACAAGTCATTACTACATTTTAATTATGGAATCTTCGTATTTATTATAATATCTCCCCACAACTAAGGGATGACCATCCATGATCATATCGATTCATGTCAAATGAATTATCAATAAAATCCACAAATTTTATTAGGGAAGTACTTGGTGACTTACCTTAATCGAGTAACAATAGCAGAGGAGTAACAACATCGGAGGAAGTGACAACACTTGAGCAGTAACAAGATCGTGGGGAGTAACAGTGTTGGAGGAGTAACAACACTGCTTGAAAACTTAGTCGAAATCGCCATGAATAGAGTAACAACACTGGAAGAGTAACAACACCATAGTACTTAGACAAAATCACCATGGAGTAACAACATTGAAATACTTGGATGAAATTGCCATGGAGTAACAACATCGAATGAGTAACGGTACCAGAGGAGTAAGAGCATCGAAGGAGTAACAACACCAGTGAAGTACTTAGATGAATTATCATGATCAGAGTAAGAGCACCAGAGGAGTAACAACACTAGTGAAGTGCCGGCAGGAAAAAGGATGATAGAGTAGTAACAACATTTTATTATATATATATATATATATATAATATATATATTTATCTAATATATATATATAATATATATATATATATTATATATATAATATATACATATATATATATAATATATATTATATATATATATATATATATATATATATATATAATATATATATATATATATATACGATATATTATATATATATATATATATATATATATATTTATTTATTTATTTATATTTAGATGAGAGCTGGCAAAAGGAAGAATTCTTGCACTAACAATTTCAAAACTTGAATTATAAGTGAAATGTTTCATAAAGGAGTCTTTAGAAGCTGGATGGTTATAGAGTCTAAGCCAATTTTTGTTTCCAAGCAGAGGAGTGTGTGCCTCATCAATTGTTATAAGTCTAACAGTCCCCTTATAAAACACGTGTCAACTTCATATCGTCCCATCCATCTAGAGCAAAGTTTTCCTTTAAAATATTTGAACCAAGAGTCATAGAGAAATGCCCCATCTCCCCCTTAAAACACCTTTTTCTTCATAAATATATAGTGCCATTTAGTTCACTATTGTCGAATTGCAATAGTATTCGGGACAACTACCAATCAAATTTCATCCAACTCATTTAATTGTTCTTGTCAGTGGTTCTGTGCTTCTAGAAGATTAAAATCTAGTTCAAAGGATGTCCTGATCATCTTCATTTCAAATTCCACTAACAAAAAATGGGATTTCCCATAGACAAGCTCGAATGGTGAAAATCTTGTTTTGTTTTGCCATGTTGCTCTTTGCGCCCACAATCCCTCAGGAAATTTTTCAACCCAATTTCAGCGATGGTATTCCATAATCTTTCTAAGAATATTTTCTAATACCTTGTTTCTACTCTTGACTTGGCCGTTCTCCTAAGGGTGATATGGAGATGATACCCTATGATTGATCCCATATTTCTTCATAAGTCATGTTATTAGATGTGATGTAATATGTGTCCCTCCATCTGAAACTATCTCTCTAGGAGCTCTATACCAACCAAACATTTCTTTGAATAAGAAGTTTGACACAATCTTTTCTGTTTCTTTCACAAAAGCCTTGGCCTATACCCACTTTATCACATAGTCCATGCAAACCAGAATGTGAACTTTCTGATGTGAAGGCACATTGAATGGCCCAATGAAATCAATAGCCCATTTTTCAAAGGGCTAAAGAACTAGTTGATGTTGTAGCAGCATCTCATCTACCCAACCAGGCTGACCCATCCATTGGAAACTATGGCACCCTCAAACATATTTCCATGCATCACGAAAAATAGAAGGCCAATAGTACCCCATTTTCAACACCTTATGACATGTCTACTTTTCTGTAAAATGTCCCCTGCAGGGGTGATCATGAGAAACTTTCAAGACATCATAGATGTCATCCTCACTTATGCAGCACCGAATTTTTTTATCGGGTCCTGTGTAAAATAGGTATCCTTATGTCCCTGAATTGTGGTCATTATGATGGATAATCTTTTGTTGTTCTTTACAAGGTAAGTGTTGAGGCACTTTTCATGTAGTAAGATAGTTAGCAATATTTGCATACCACAGACTGTGAGTAGAAATTGCAAAGAGATGTGCATCTAGAAAACTATCCTCTAAAGGTGTACCTTCATCACTAGTATCCATCCTAGATAAGAAATATGAAACTACATTATCTTTCCCTAGATTATCTACAATGGTAATATCAAATTCTTGAATTAACAACAACCATCTTGTAACATGGCCAATGGTTATTTTTTTATTCATTAGATACCTGATAGATGTATATTAAATGTGCACGAAAGTAGGATACCTTGTAATATAATGAGAAAACTTATTAATAGCATAAATAATAGCCAAGAACTCCTTTTCAGTTATCATATAGTTCAATTCAGTAGAAGTCAAGTTCTTGCTGACATAATAGACTGCATATGATTTCTTATTCTCTTGTTGCCCCAAGACTGCCCCTACTATTGTTTGATAAGTATCTGTGGAGATGTGAAATGGGATCCTCTAGTTATGACCACACAATATGGAATTTTTACAAACTAGTTCTTTGAATTCGTTAAAAGATTCTTCACATTCATCTATACATAGAAACTTTGCATCTTTAGGTAACAATGGAAAAAGTGGGAATATTGTCTTAGATTTTTTTCTATAAATCTCTTGTATTAGACAGCATAACCATTAAATCTATGTACCTATTTCGGTGTCTTAGGTGTAGGAAAATTCAATATTACCTCTGCCTTGGTAGGGCCAACCCGAATTTCCGCACTTGAAACTAGGTGCCCAGAAATTATTCCTTCCTCCATCATCATATCACATTTTATTGTACTAAGACAAAGATATATTTTTTTACAACTTTTGAGTACTTTCTCGAATTTCTCTAGACCTTCTTCAAAGGAATCCCCATCTAGGGTGAGTTCATCCATATAGATTTCAACACTATCATTTATTAGATCAGGAACATTTCCTAATATTTCCCTTTGAAACGTAGCGGGTGAATTACAGAGACCAAATGGGAGGACTTGGTAGGAAAAGGTCCCCCAAGGACAAGTGAAGGTGGTTTAATCCTGACCCTCAAGAGCTATTTGTATCTAGTTGTATCTGCTGAATCCATCCACGAAGGAGAAAAACTTCTTTCCAACTAATGTATCAAGGACCTAGTCAATAAACGGTAGGAGAAAGTGATCTTGTAAAGTCACTTTATTTAATTCCTTGTAATCCGCACAAATCCACCACTTTCCATTCTTCTTAGAAAAAATAACCAGCGGGGAAACACATTGACTATCCGATATTGGATAAGTAAAACCCATGTCTAATAGTGTCTATAATTCATATTTGACAATATTTTTCTAAGGTAGCATTCATTCTTCTCTGTGGCTTCCTATCACGTAAAAGTTCTTCTTTAATTTATATGTGATGAGTACATAAATCAAGGGATGCCTTTCATATCTTTATACTCCAAACAAAAGGCTTCTTTATCTTCCAGAAGGACCTTTAGTAACAGTTCACTTTGGAAGGGGGAATGGCCATGAGAAATATTCAATTTTTCTCTGGTTCAATTTCTAAAGAAATACTATCGTGAGGTATCATTATAGGAATATTTTTAACTTTTGTTTCTTGCTCCATATCTTCCTAAACACTGCAACTCATGATATATTCAAATGGCCGGTGGGTTGGGTCAGAAATGGAGTTGGGTCTGCTGAGAAAGGTGTTAATGTCATCATCCTTCATTTTATCTTTAAAATGAACAACCTCACTAATCATAATCATAGGTCCAACATATTCATTCTCAAATTCAAGCTCTTTCATACATAGATATTTTCTCATCAAGGTAAATCCTAGTTTATCTGATGAACTTGGTTCAGTAGGGGGTAGAGGATAAGATTCATTCTAACTTCCCCATTGGATATTACCATATTTCTAGACCAACATGACCCAATGTAAGAATCTCCAGTTGTAAGCCTAGGTCTTCCTAAAATCAAAGGATGTACACTGGTTGGGGATTGAGTATGTAAAACCAAAAGATTGATGAGGTATTTCGATGGGTCTACTGAAATAGTTGTATCCTCTACCTTCGATATCGGTCTTATAGTAGACTGATATGTGAATTATAAGATGGTGGGAGTTGATTCAAGGTTTTGCATACCCAAGGTAATCAAGTTGTAGGGGTTATAACATTAATTTATGCCCCCAAATATAGCAATACTTTCAGGATATCAACAACATTAATCTGTACTCTTAGAATCTGGTTCCCTTCATCCCTATAATAGGTATAGGCTTCCCCAAAATTATGTCCGATAATTTTCCCATAACGTGAAGAGTGAGTCAATCCTTTGGTTTTCTACTAGGTTTCTTAGAGAAATATTCTTCAATTTCTTTGGCATAAATAGATATGTCATTGATAGCTTAATGTAATGGGATTTTGACAAAAAATTCCATAGGTCTGCTAAAAAATCAAATTAAGGAGAAGGGATTTGTTTGCTCAATGATAATGTCATAGGATAAGGTGGACCAGTCTCGAATACTCTAGTAACAATCCTTTGTGAAGGGGTTTGTTGTTTCATAAGAATTTTCATTGACTCGTCCCTAGTTCTTCTAGTAGAATCTCTAGGTTCTTTTTTTGAGACTTCATAATCAATTGTTGGCATTATCTTACAAGTTTTGTCCTTGATGGAAACTCACTCACAGGTCAATTCATTTATGATAAAGGGAAACTCACCATACAACAAGAATATTCAGAGGTAACGGGGCGGTGGTATAGAAGAACAGGAAGATGGAAGTAAGGTCTACTGATCAGAATAAAGAAGGCAAAGGAAACAGTTGATGTAAATCAGTTTAAGAAGTACACATAGGTCCACTTAGTCATAACGATGTATACATGCTGGTACACATAACAAAAAGAGCATATACGTATACACGCACTCTCACAAGAGGAAAAATGTGTACATGTTGGAAAATCAAGGTTTTGGTCCAAGGTATTTGGTCCGAGGTATTTAGAAAGGCCTAAAACTATATAAGGAAGAGATTCTCATTAGGCCAGCATGTGCAAGTTAATGATTTTCTAATGAATAATTTTATCTAAAGTATATTTTATATTGTAGGGGATATGTTGGTGATTTGATATGAAATATTTTTTGCACCTTTAATTCAATGTTGGATCACGATCATGAGACCTGAAATGACTTATCATTGAATGATATGTGATGAGCCCCAAAAATCGATAATTATATGGGCTCATTCAGCCTCCTAATTCAACTTAATCCACCATTCTCATTAGTTTATTGCATTTTTTTTATTATATTTACGCTAATAGAGTGAATTGGGTTAGTCATTATGCCAACAAGTCTAATGTGTGCTGTATGCAGTCTTTTTGGTCAATTTGGAGACAAAATCAAAGGTTTAAATCAGCACTTCGCAGCCAAATTCATGGAGAGGATTTTTAGGAAGATGTCCTCTTCATTTATAGGCCCTTACCTTGAATTCTCCACCATCAGCTTAAAGATCAAGGGCCACCAAATTGATTGTCACAAGGGCAGCCAAGCAAGTCAAGTAGGATTGCTGTTAACTGCAAGTTTTGGGCAGCCAAGTCCCTAAAGTTTAGGAGGACTGTTGGGGTCCTAAATTTGTATAAATAAGAGGGCTTAGGGCCTCATTCAAGTTATTCACTTTGTAGGCAAAGGTTAGCTAGTTTTTAGCTCGATTTTAGTCATTTTTTAGTCAGTAGATTAGCTTTGCATTTTAGCATATTTTCAAGCTTTCCCTTGTGGAGAATTTTTGATGTAACTATTATGAGCAATAAAGATGAATCCAGCTTTGCACCAGCTCTAATCTTTCTCAGGAGGCTATAGCTCCTGGGGTTGGGCCCAACCCAAGTGCCCAATACCTCCTTTGTTTACTTTGATGTGTTTTTGCTGCATTCTTAGAATAAAACCCGTTATTTAGATTAAAATATTGCTTTGTTACTTAGGTCGTTTTTGATGATTAAAATAGCTTTTCATGTTCATATTTACTTGATAGATTAATCACAGGGAAGATATTTAGAAAAAGGCTACCAAGCACCTTGGATCTCACCTCCCCCCAGTGGAATCATGAGTTGGGACCAAGGTGACCTTGCTGCCACAAAAAACGCTTTTTTGCTTTGCCATGCAATCATTAGTGTTGGAATTATCAGTTGCAGACACTGATATTAGTTGTCTTTAAATTCTTTATTTTATGATTCCTTAGTTTCATAGTTATTCCACGTATTTCATTACGAATAAACCTCTGTTCATTTCCTTTTGCTATGACTTAGGTCAGATTAGAGTGAAGTAACTAGGTCATAGGTTTTCTAAGTGTTTGCTTGTTTATTTTGAAAAATAACTTACAGAGAACCTATCATACTTCTCCATCTGCCCATACTCCATCCAACCTACCTGTTTCATCCTCTATTTCAGATCCTTGCCTTACCTTTGCCACGTTCCCTCATGTTGACCTACTTTCCATATTATTGTGTAGCATTGCCTTATGTCTCCTTGAATAAACCCAACTTTCCTTATCACTCCTCAGCTCCATTCACAAAAATCTGGACCTTCTCACACCATTATCTCACCTCCATACCCACTCCTTCATCTTTCTCCCTCCATCCATCCTACAAAATCCCATTTCTGAACATCTTGTAGAAAATTACAGACATCCTGTAGAAATTCTAGAACATCTTGTACAAACCCTGCAGACTTCCTGTAGAAGCTCACAAAAGTGGTCTCTTGATCGCCAAACTCTGTGAAAATCTTTGGGAGGGTGCTACGAACCCCTTAGGCCCCCTCTAAACCTTCCCAACCTCCTCCAAGCATTTTCTCTCATCGATCCACCTCTGCACAGTCAAAAACAATGAAAGCACATGCATGATAATTCTGACAACTTATTTTAAAAATACAAAAACATGTTTTCTTCAGATAGTGATAACTTAGACACATGAATTTTACCTTCCTCTAAGTCAATGGCATCTCTTTCAGTAGCTTGCATCCTCCTTTTTGCATCAGTAGGGCTAGTTGGTAAAATTAGGGTTTGCTAGGGTTTACATTTCCTTTCAGCTTTTCAGTTTCTTTTTGCAAGTAGATTAGCTTCCTTTGAGTTAGCTTTCATCCATCAGTTAAGAAGATTCTTCTCAGAGCTCATAGAAGTTGGCTTAAGCCCATAGTGGACTTGTGTCAGCTAACCAAGTGACAGCTACAGCAAGAGCTAGTACTTGTGCATACAACACCGTCGCTTCCAAGTTTGTTACGAACTACTGGGCTAATAAAATTAAAGAAGGGAGTCCCAGGAGTTGTAGCATTTTTGCTGCAATACTGGGGCCCACCATTCTTTTTGGCGCCATTGCTAGGGAAGCGTCAGAGTATTGGTGATTGTTGATTTTCTTATATTTTCCACTACAACCTTCTGCTAAGTAGTTTATTTCATTTCCATTCTGCAATTTCATTTCCGCAAAAGTAGAGTAGACATTTCCTGCTTCCATAGATTAGCATTTCAATTCAAAATTTTCAATTCTGCAAGTGTAGATTAGCATTTCAATTCTGCAAGCGTAGATTAGCATTTCAATTCCACAATTTCAATTCTGTAAGCATAGCTTAGCATTTCATTCCTGCAATTTCATTTCAGCGAAATAGATTAGTCTTTTCGTGCTTTCATTTCAATTCTACATTTTCATTTCAGAAAGATAGATTTTAGTTAGTTGTAGTTCAATCTATTTCAGTTTTGTAGGTACAAGCAGAAAAAAGCAAAAATCAACCAAAAATATTTCCTTTCATGCCTTGTAGGAGTAGAGATAATTCAGAAAAATAACTGCACAACACCCCCACTTCTTCACACAACGAACCTTCTCTCTTATTTGATGGTTGTGATTAAAAAAGAGACCCTTAGGTGGACAACAAGACATATTTGAAGAACCTCTAGGGGAGAAGAAGAAGAAAACATTCCTCTGCAGCAAATGGCTGAAAATAGAAATGCTGGGAGCAATACCTTATCCAAAAACAAACTTGCAACTCAGATGGAAGATTTCAAGAGCTAGATGAGGCAGTTTCTTACCATGCAACTAGATACCTTATAGATCCAAAGGAAGCAAGAGGAAGCCAAGAGGGCTTTGGCCATCTTTTGTCCCAGGTGCACTAGGAAGCATCCTAGGCTTGAATGTCCATTGCACTCCATAGAAGTGTGTTTCATCTGTGAAGAATACCATCCTACGAATCAGTGCCCTTCCTTTCATGGAATTAAAGCTGCATATCAGAGGGCCAAAGGAGCCACTAAACCACTCTACTATATGAACCAAGGGAGGCCACATGGATCCGGACCTTACTAGCAGGAACTGCAAGGGACATCCGAGACCTATTATAACCCCTATCAAGCCACCTCCATACCTTCTTGGGGTCCCCCTGCTCATCCTTCCTGGTCCACACCTCCTCCTTGGTCATTCACATCTCCATATTATTCCCAACCATCTGCTCATCCATTTCACCCCTACGCTTAGCCACAGCCTCAGTGGAATGCACCTCATCAAGGGTGGTGGCCCCAATACAACACTCCTCTTGCTCCTTCTCCTCCATCACTTGCTCAACCACAACCATCACCTTCTAATACACCAAGGCAACCCCAAATGTCTGCCCAACCACAACCCCATCCACGTCCATCTCAAATATACACCCCCACTCAACTACCCATACCACCATTTCCAAATCCGCACATTGGAATAGCTCAACCCAATTTCAAAGTTGAGGCACAACATGTCCAAATGACTCCTCTTGAGATCAATGATCTTCACCATAGCTCAGGAAGAGTATTGCAAAAAAGAGATTATCTTGAAAGCATTGAAGGACGACATCTAGCAAAAGAAGATTCAAAAGAAGAGATCAAAGAACCATGGGTTGCACTTGATGAAGAGAAGACATCAAAATCAGAGATCGAGAGAGTTCCCTCATGGTTACCATCAAATCTTCTATGTATTCAAGAGAAAACTCAGCAAAAAGAGGAATATGTGAAGGTCATGATAGAAGAATATATGGACAATGATCCAGATCAACAAAAGGACCAAGGGTACCAGAGCTATACTGAGATATGGTTTCAGACGGTCACTAAGTTACAGCAATACTCTCTTCCTCAGTTATGCTCGATTCCTTCAAAGTCAAATCATTTGTTCTCTGAAATCTGGATACCTGTCAACGAATGCATTTTGAGCCTCTACATCATTTTGTCTCTAATATCGATGTGAACATGGCTCCATTGGAAGTATTCTTATACTTGAGAACGATTTTGTTTTTCAAGTAGGGTAGGGTAGAAAAAAAAAAAAAATGAGAAAATGGAAATAAGAGGAAAAATCTAAGGTGAAAACCTCCTCGAAGGTGCCTTAGATTGGCTCATTGATTGAAAACCTCCATGAGGTGGTCAATGGGTTGGAAAAAAAAAACAAAAAAAGAAAAGAAAAAAGGAGAGAATAAGATCCCTGGGTGAAAACCTCCCTTGGAGGCACCCAGGGCAGGCAATTAGGGTTAAAACCTCCATGATGCGACCTAGTTGTTTTCAAAAAAAAAGAAAAGAAAAAGAAAAATAAAAAGGAAACAGGACTAATCTCTATGAAAAATTGCAGGTTGCAGTGAATACATTGCAGGAAAAGAGGGGCATGCAAAACGAGGACAAGAGTCCATACTAGGCTCCAGGACATCCCTTCAGACACTCCCTCCATGGCCACTCACCTCTCCTAGGATTTGGTCATATTCAGGTCAGAATTGGGCTTTCTATAGGAAGTTTTGGGCTTTCTAAGGAAGTTCCAGGCATTTCTACAGGAAGTTTCAGGTGTTTCTACATGAAGTTTCAGGCGTTTCTACAGGAAGTTCTCAATTTCTACAGGAAAAATCCTGTAGAAGCTTCAGATGAACCAAATTCAATTTTTAAATGGAATCTGATGGTTGGAATCTATTGGTTAGGTCTACAAGCATCCCTGTTTCCATCCCTCACCTTTCTCCATCATTTTTTCCACCTGATTATGCTTCTACATGAAATTCTTGTAGAAATTAAAGGAACCTAGAAATAGATTTCAAAAAGGCTATTTGGCGAACATGATAGCTTCCTAAAGGGTTCATAAATATTCCTACCTTCTTCGTACTCCTCCCCCATCATGTCCATGCCTGCATCATAGCCCAAGCTCATTTTTCTTACCATGCAGAAAAACTCCAGAATGCTTGGAAACAAAAATACATAGTGCTGAAATTTGTTTTTGCCCTAACTTGAAAAATGTGCATTCATTGTCAAAAATATTACATGGGGAGTTGTATAGGGGTGATGGCAACATGTCTGAGAAGTTTTATCCAATTCCGGTGCACAATTTCCAAGAAATCAACTCCCATCACCTTCAGTCGTTTTTGCATTTTCTCCATATTTATGCATCCATTTCAAAACTTGTTCTAGGGGGAGATGCATATTGGTGATAGTAACCTACCCAAGCAGTTTCAGCTGATTCCAATGCAGGGTTTCCGATAAATTGACCTCTGTAATATTTAGCCATTTTCTGTTTTTCTTGAAATCCATGCATCCATTGACCATCATTTTTCTATGGGAGGTGCATAATGATGATAGAAACATGATGAGAAAGTTTAAGATCGATATGGTCTATCGTTCGGGAGCAATGAAAAAAACAAGTTTCTATTCAGTGAAAATTCAACGTCTACAGCATGAGGGTGCAGATCTGAATAGGAAGCCAGCTCCTGCAGCGTGGATCTGGCCAGAGGGTACCTGCACAAGAACAACGGCCATGAATCAACAACCAAGCCATCATGCAACCACAGAAACAAATGTAGCAACAAAAATCACCTTACTGTAGCTACATTCGACTTCTAGGTACGTGACTAAACTTGTTCCTCTGATTGCATGAATATAGTTTGAGAACTGCATGAACAATGAGATGGTTGTGGTTAAAAAATCAGTGGCTAGCCAACTGGCCACCCTCATCCAGTTCTCTTGCGCTCAGCCAAAAATCATGCAGCATGCGTGTACAGGTAACTCACGTGAAATAAAAAAAAATAGGGAGTGTTAGCCATTTGAACTCTAGTGCAACTAATCAAGAAGAAAAATACAGTTAATAAATAGCACTCCAGTCTGCATGTGGCCACATACACCTAGCCACTTCACTTCGTCACCAAGAATCATGCCACAATTTAAAATGCTCGGCTGAAACTCACACCACCTGTTGTTCATTTGCACTTGACTGAAGTATGCATGCTCCACTTCCACAAAATGATGAACTAGTCATCCTCCACCGGTTTCTACCTATCTTCAAGATTTTGTTGTGTATCGGGCTCGCTCAGAGGCATAGTGGCATTCTACAGGAACCGGGGTGGTCTTCTACAGGAAGTACGACATAGCCTTCCAAAATAGAGAAGCCTAGTTTTTCTTCAACAAATTTGGAGTCCCGAGAGAGGTAGGATCGAAAACACTCTTCGATGCATGATATACTACAAAAAGGTGATGAATTGAGTTGTTTTGAATTGCAGGATTAGAGACAAGGCTGCCTGTAAGTCAAAAATACCAGTGTGATTGTGTGTTGCACATAATTTCTTAGTTTTTCTGCATCAAAATTCCTCTCCACGTTTCTGGTCTAAAATTCTCTTATAAGGAAGGCATATGCAGCTGTGAGATCCAGCCTGTGGATGAAAATTTTAAAATTTGCATATCTGAATGTGTCCTGAGAAGAAAACTTGGTCTCTGTCCTCTAGCTATAGAAGCAAAACTCTTCCTCTCATAACTAGACAACTGAAGAATTTTTAATGTCCTTGAGATCTCTTTCTACCAAAAAAGAAAAGAACAAAAGAACAAACTTCGACATGGACTTTTGCAGGTATTAAGGGGGTTTTCTAGAAGAAAGAACCGAAGAACAAACTTGGTCAGGGTCTTTTGCCGGCATGAACATAATTGTTAAAACAGAGTAAGGTGTCATATCAGAATTTGATGCTGGCGATCCAGGATTGTAAAGGGATGGAAATCTTAAAGTTGGTGGGGGACTTGGAGAATGGAATTAGAGTCTCACATCAACGAAGAGACATGATGATTCTGTCACAGATCCAATCTAGTTTGGAATTGTCCAAATCAAGAATAGGGGAACAATACTTTTAGAGTGCTTCTAAAAGCGATCAGGCTGGGAATGCAAAATTTGTTACTGTGACGGATTAGGCTTGGCAGCTCACAATTGGCTACAGCTAGAAGGATTAATTGAAGGTGCCCAATTTTGTACAAATGAAGGTTTAGCAAACATTGGTGCAACTTAAAATTGACCATAAGACTAATGAGATGAAATAAGTGTAAGGTGGAAATCAGTCGTAGGATTGGGCCATTCAAGGCATATAATTAACCGACCAAGAACAGTAAGTTTGTGCCTTGTCATAAGGAGCCAAATAAAAGCAAGAGGGAGAGGACAAGGCTGGATACTGAAAGAACTAATGTCGATGAGTTAATGGAAGTGTTGAAGAAAAATAAAGGATGGCAAGGAAGAAAGAACACATTGAAAAAGGTGAGAAAACCAATGATGAAGAAATGCAAGACACTCAATCATAGCAAGAACAAAGAGGAAAAGGAGAAATGGGCCAAATTGCTAAGCCTAAAACTGTGGGAGGAACAATGGCACAAACACCCCAGAAAAAAGATTGCAGAATAGAGTAGAGAGGACTGAAAAAGTCCAAACAAAGGAGGGCACAACCAAGGCAACCAAAAATGAATTAAAAGGAGAGCCACATCCAGCCAAACAGTCTGAAAACAATTTCTACAGGAATTCTGAAAATAGTTTCTACAGGAAGCTGGAAAATAGTCGACACAGGACTTTATACAGGAAGTATGGAAATAGAGTAACAAAAGGAGAAATCACCCGAGATTTTTCCCAGGGAGGCAATAGCTGTGCTGGCTACCTTAAGCACATCTCCACAACAAAAAGGGATGTGAAAAAGGGAGCCTTCCATGTACTTTAAGGCAAGAAGGAGCATGCCGATAAACGCTGGCAAACCCCAGCCATAGTCAAAGGAGCCAATTACAGTTGAGGACACCACAGCTAAACAAAAGGAAGAGTCTCCTTCAAAGATATCCATCATCTATGAATGAGGAAGCCAAAAGCCTTCACCTAGAGAGAGTAAAGTAAGATGATGGACTCAAAGACAGTTCCACAAGAAGCTGAGACAGTTCTATAGGAAGCTGAGAATTCTCTACAGGAAACTTAGGCTAAGCTAAGAGACACAAAGAAATTGGAGGAAATGGTGGCCAAACAATCACAGGAAGAAGGAAAGATAAGGAAACATCTAATGAACAATAGAGAGAGGGCAAGCTACAGGCTAAGGCTAAGGCTTTAACAAAACTGCTACAAGAAAAGGAGCATAGGCATTGGGAAGAACTAGGCAGAAATGTATGGTTTCCTGACCGGGAAGAGGACATCACTTCAGAAGCTTGGCATGACAGAGAGGCCACCAGGCCCAACAAAGATGAAGAGATAGATTAGTTGCTCAAAGGATGAGCAACACTTTCACTAGGGGGGTGATGATGAGCCCCAAAAATGGATAATTATATGGGCTCATTCAGCCTCCTAATTCGACTTAATCGACCATTCTCATTAGTTTATTGCATTTTCTTTTATATATTTATGCTAATAGAGTGAATTGGGTTAGTCATTATGCCAACAAGTCTAATGTGTGCTTTATGCAGTCTTTTTGGTCAATTTGGAGATAAAATCAAAGGTTTAAATGAGCACTTGGTAGCCAACTTCATGGAGAGGATTTTTAGGATGGTGTCCTCTTCATTTATGGGCCCTTAACTCAAATTCTCCACCATCAGCTCAGAGTTCAAGGGCCACCAAATTGATTGTCACAAGGGCAGCTAAGCAAGTCAAGTAGGATTGTTGTTAACTACAAGTTCTGGGCAGCCAAGCCACTAAACTTTAGAAGGACTATTGAGGTCCTCAATTTGTATAAAAAAGAGGGCTTAGGCCCTCATTCTAGTAAGTCAATTTGTAGGCAGAGGTTAGCTAGTTTGTAGTTCGATTTTAGTCATTTTTTAGTCAGTAGATTAGCTTTGGATTTCAGCATATTTTCAAACTTTCCGTTGTGGACAGTTTTTGATGTGTGAATCCATCTTTGCACCAGCTCTAATCTTTCTCAGGATGATGTAGCTCTTAGGGTTGGGCCCAACCCAAGTGCCCAGTCCCTCCTTTGTTTACTTTCATGTGTCTTTGTTGCATTCTTAGAATAAAATATGTTATTTAGATTAAAATATTGCTTTGTTACTTAGGTCATTTTTGATGATTAAAATAGCTTTTCATGTTCAGATTTACTTGGTAGGTTAATCACAAGGAAGATATTCAGAAAAAGGCTACCAAGCACCTTGGATCTCACCTCCTCCTCAGTGGAATCATGAGCTGGGACCAAGGTGACCTTACTGCCACCAAAAACGATTTTTTGCTTTTCCATGCAATCATCAGTGTTGGAATTCTCATTTGCAGACACTGATATTAGTTGTGTTTAAATGCTTCAGTTTATGATTCCTTAATTTCATAGTTATTTCATGTATTTCATTACGAATAAACTTATGTTCATTTCCTTTTGCTGTTACTTAGGTCAGATTAGAGTGAAGTAACTAGGTTATAGGTTTTCTAAGTGTTTGTTCGTTCAGTTTGAAAAATAACTTGCAGAGCTCCTATCATACTTCTCCATATTCCCATACTCCATCCAACCTACCTGCTTCATCCTCCATTTCAGATCCTTCCCTTACCTTTGCCACGTTCCCTTACATTGACCTACTTTCCATATTATTGTGTAGCATTGCCTTATCTCTCCTTGAACAAACCCAACCATCCTTATCACTCCTCAGCTCCATCCACCAAAACCTAGACCTTCTCACACCATTATCTCACCTCCATACCCACTCCTTCATCTTTCTCCCTCCATCCATCCTCCAAAATCTCATTTACGAACATCTTGTAGAAAATTACAGACATCCTGTAGAAATTCTAGAACATCCTGTAGAAACCCTGCAGACTTCCTGTAGAAGCTCACAAAAGTGGTCTCTTGATCGCCAAACTCTATGAAACTCTCTTAGAAGGGTGCTAGGAACCCCTTAGCCCCCCTCTGAACCTTCCCAACCTCCTTCAACCATTTTTCTCACTGATCCACTTTTGCACAGTCAAAAACAGTAAAAGCACATGCACGATAATTCTGACAACTTAATCAAAAATACAAAAAGATTTTTGCTTCAGATAGTGATTACTTAGAAACATCCATTTTACCTTCCTAGAAGTCAATGGCATCTCTTTCAGTAGCTTGCATCCTCTTTTTAGCATCAGTAGGGCTAGCTGGTAAAATTAGGGTTTGTTAGGGTTTACATTTCCTTTTAGCTTTTCAGTTTCTTTCTGCAAGTAGATTAGCTTCCTTTGAGTTAGCTTTCATCCATCAGTTAAAAAGCTTCTTCTCAGAGCTCATAGAAGTTGGCTTAAGCCCCTAGTGGACTTGTGTCAGCTGACCAAGTGACAGCTGCGGCAAGAGCTAGTACTTGTGCATACATCACCGTCGCTTCCAAGTTTGTTACGAATTACTGGGTTGATAAAATTAAAGAAGGGAGTCCCAGGAGTTGCAACATTATTACTGCAATACTGGGGCCCACCAATATGATATTGGTTGGACCAAATCTAATTGTGTACACCTATTTTATTCTTTAAATGTCATGAGCTTGGTTTGTCTGAAGTCAGGAATAACAGCGAAGTTATGAGTTAATATTTACATATATGTATTCTGGTTCATCTCGGTCAAAGCATGTGTACACACATGTTATACTCTTCTAAGAAGTGTATACAAAAGAAAAGCCTTGTATTCATGTTTGACTGACCTATCTGATCAGTTTTGTTGTATTACTATTGTTTATCCATGAAGTCTTCTTAGATTTGAAAGTAAAACTGAATGCATAAGGAATTTGATATATAATTTAATGATTATATAAGTAAGGTGATCTCTATTACTGCATGTGTGAAGCTCTGTATATTGACAATAGATGTTTAGTATATTGTTGGTTAGTACAAACTTGATTTAGAAGTTTTAGTTTTCAGTAGTTTTGAAGGTATACATAGGTTTGATTAAAGGAAGTAGTGTATACACACAGGTTGGGTTCAGTAAAGTTACATATACATTTTGATGCATTATTTTTGAGGTTGCAATTGGCTCTGAACGATGACATAGGTTTCTGGGTTCAGCACAACATTTTGGTGATAATGATCTGACTAATCAGATTAATTGATTATTGGTTGATGCAGTTTGAAAGTTCTGATGGGCCGAGTATGAGAAACTGATTAAATGAGGCCTTCATGTGTATTTTTGTGTACCAAGAGCATCCAATATAAAATTTTATGAAATGTGGTCCCTGGAGGAAGAGAGAAGGTCACAACCTTCTGTAGGCCCATGCCTTCATACTAGTAAAGACATTGGCTAGTATAAGAGCTAGGAGTTGTAGCTCCCTTCTAGCAAAAGCTCAAAAATGAGAGAATGATGTAGCCTTCTTCAAGTTGGTGCCTGCGTACTGGTATGAGTCTGCACTAGTACAATATTGTAAACATATTTTCTTATTATTCAAGGAAGATAGAGACAATAGGAGGAGGTGGTTTTTACCTACATTAGGTTTCCACCTTAAATATTGGTGTTCATGTGTTATGCTTATGTGTGACGGTTTATTCTATTTTTACTGCACTATTTAATAATTTATCGATGCACTAGTTATAGATCAACAAATGATAAATTAACCAAATCACAAGTTCTCTGGGTGTACGATGGTTTCTCTAATCATAGTAGCATGCACAGACTAGCACGCTTCTCAAATGTAGTGTATATAAATTTGTTTGGGAAATGAAAGATTATTGATCTTATAATACTAATTCACCACCCCTCTTAGTACTATTTCCAATAATTGGTATCAGAGTAGGTCCTTAAGAAGATGCTTGATCGCTTGAAGGAAGACCTTTCAAGATGAATGGTCACAAAGGCACTGGATCCACCAGACCACCAATCTTTAATGCGAGAAACTTAGTATATGGAAAATAAGAACTAGAGCCTATCTGTAATAACTTGGAGACAATGTTTGGGACATTGTGGAAGGAGAATGTCAATTTATAGCAACAATTCCTACAGACTCTGTAGGTAAGAAGTTATATGAAAATGATGCCAAAGTTGTCAATACATTATTGGGAAGTCTATTAGAATCCAAATTTGTCAAAGTCATGTAGCTCAAAACAACCAAACAGATACTGGACAAAATCATACAGAGCTACAAATGATACTCTCAGGTAAAACATGGTAAGCTTCATACTCTCAAAATTTACTATGTGTTTCCGAAAAAACTAGTGTCTTTTTGATCTACTAGTCCCACTAAGATTGGTATCTACCTTAGAAACAAACAATCAAAGAAATTTGTGATTTCCTTTATGTATGATAGATAAGAAAGAAGCAAAGAGGACCAACCTAGATCTTCCACTTGATTATTTGCTTGATTTCTCTCTCCCTTGACAGAGCTTGCAAGTCCTCTCCCACTTGTCACACTTTAGAGAATCCCTGTAGAGACAAAGTAACAAAACACCATCAAACCATCTCAATCTATAATATCATAAACAATGCAGAATCAGAAATACATTGAACATACAATTGCATTCACAAATGACAAGATTCACAAATACACGATTGTATGGAGGAAAACTCAAAGAACTTTATTAATAATAGAAGAGAGGATTACAACCCATTCTTCTGATCCAAAATCATCCTCCCAACATCAAAGCCCTATTCACCTCATGAAAAGCAAGATCACCCAACAATACAATGTTTCTTCTCAAAGATAAACCAATAGAATTTCCTTACAAATTACTAAATTCCAGCCTCTAGATCTCTCAGATGAGGGATCCATTTATAGATGCCTTGTGAGGTTGTGAGTCAACTTTGGGTTTTTATTAGTGTCATTCCACTGATACTTCTTGGTTCCACTTGGAGATTTCATTGATCTCTTATTCATCCGTAGGCAAATTCAGAGCGGCAAGTGTCATAGGAGATGTTTCTAGAAGATTACATGAGCATCGACTTAGCAAACTGTCTCAGCCATTTATCCATTCTCACTCATCACACCCTACAGAAGGCCTCTTCAGTATGCATCACACTTGGCTAGTGTAGGAGCCAACATACATCGCACCTTGACAGTGGAGCAGTCAGTATGGTCCAGTTTTGGCTAGCTTTGAGTGGTTTTTCAGGTGGAACTTTTGGGAAATGATGTCATCAGTTGACCATGATCCTTTAGGGTATCAAACAATAGTTTTAGGGGTTAAATAGCCCTTGGTTTATTGACATATGTTATTGGGGTTAAAGTTCCCAAATATGTCTACAATAGTTGCCCCCTAAAGCATGAGGTCGTAAATCTTTTGATGTCGGGTGAAATGCTTTATCATGAGGGTCTGAGGAATTCAAATTGGAAGGTGACCTGTATAAGATACAATAAAATACATCATCATCATATTATTTTCATGATCTAGCTAAGTCGAGAATTCCCATGCTCAACTTTATAAATTCATTTTCATGTACATAAAAAAAGATAATATTTGCAATTGTAGACTGGTGATTCTTCATATGAAGGGTCATCGTCCTTGGGTTGGATGACCGTCTATGCAGCTTCTGTGTACATTTGATGTCTTTATATTCATAAATATATTACAGCCTAGATGGATGAAACTATATCCAGGGTCTTCAAACTCATTAAATCCTCGCCCGATGTACAAGTCAATCCATGTGAAAATATGTTCTGAAGTCGAGCATTGAAAGACATCGCCTGATTACCATCCAATAATGTAAGTTGTTAACAGATGCGAGAGGAATCATTGATAATGATAATGACCCTCAAGGTACTACAGTAAAATTCACCTGGTGTGAATATATGAGTCAATGTTGAACACCACGTAAAATCTTTCGGTCGAAGACCATTGATGTAAACTTGTCGCTGGAAGTGAGAAACTTGCCATTGAGGCATGGAAGATTCAAAGTACTGAAAGGGTTGTTTCTAAGTCAACTTCTTGGATAATGAGCTGACATCGACAAGAAGTGAACCATCGTAGGAGGGCCTTGATGTATCCCACATCTACGACATGAAATGGAGCAAATGATTTTCTGGAGTTGAAAACAATCTGATGATACAAGGTCCATGAATGGCAGTCATGAAAAATGGAGGGTGAAGGTATTGCAGTGGATGAGGCATTGGCTGGGTGATGAATTTTCAGAATGATTTCTCTTGAAAATATCGGTGACGCTGAGATGGACTAGTAGAATTAACCCCAAAAGATGGATGGTACGGAGGACTAATGGTGATATGGCCGGTGAACAGATTAACCCAACCCGACTGAATCATGGTGACAGAGTGAAAGTGTCATGTTCAAGAGAAACCTGCTACCAATTAAATTCTTCAAGATTTCTTCCCTTTTTACCCAGTCATTGCTGACCAGTAAATCTTTATTTTTGTCAAGCTTGAGGAGGATAAGATATGCTTGTTCTATAATTTTCTCTTCGGGAAAACCTTTCACGATGTTTTAGTGAGCTTAGCGATAGTGAAAATCGTTCTTTCCTGGGTGGACAAGTTTATCGCTATTGTTTTAATGAGTTTAACGACAAGGATAACTTGGTCCTTTTCATGTTTAGAGAGTTTGAAAAGGGACGAAAATGAAATTCGAGTGGTCCCTTTTTGTAGCATAATCCCTTAAGTCCAAAAAAGTATAAAATAATACGTAAGGGATGATTTTTCTATTGCTTTAGTTAGCCGAAAAAGAAAGCGCTCGATATTTTTGTGGGATAATCCCTCAGGTCCAAAAGGATTGAAATAAAGGAGGGATGGCACTTCCCCTTTCTTTAACGAGTTGGAAATGCCAATAACTCGACAATCTTTTTATATTTAACGAGTCTAAATTTTTTTAAAAGAGACTCACTTTTCAAGGAATGAGTGGTATTTTCGGGTAGCAACTGGTTCCAAGTAAGTTTGGAACCTCTCAAAACACGGCTGTGTGAAGAGAGTGGCTAATAGAATCACTCGTCATAGTTGTTCCTCAAAAGGGTAAATAATCAAGTGGAAGCATATGATTGGCAAAAAGAAGGGAGTTTATGGTAGAACACAAGAAAGGCTAAAAAGGCTGATAGCATGGCAATCACAGAGGTCATTTACTAAATGTGGGTTTAATTTTTAATGAGCTTGAACCTTGCATTAACATATGCTCTGTAGCAGATTTCTTTTTTAATGAACTTGAACCTTGTGGAAACATTGCTCATTTCCTTTTTATTTAGGCTAGAAACAACCAAACTACAAAGCTAGGAAAACTAAAAAGCTAAGGAACTACAAAGGTTAGGTAGGATGGTCTAGACAAAACCCTTCCTTTGGTCAATCTAGTGCGCAGATGTTTCTGGACAACCTGCCTAACCTAAGAAGTTAAAATGAAAAATATAAAGATCTAAAAATCTAAGAAATGAAATTGGTTGTTCTTCACTTGCATAAAAAGGTTTGCATGCCCCTAGGCATCAAGAAAGGGAGAGTCTCTAGGTTACCATACGGAAGTCCTTGCAGTTAGGAAAGATTGTTTCATCCACAGAGCAGACAAAATTCTTCCTTGGCTTTCTACCCGGAATGGGTGGACAAAAGTGAATGGTGTGATGTAACACTTCCAGTCACATAACCTGTCGAGAAACATATCTTCTCAGTTGGGTTTTTCTGTCGAAGCAGACCAAGGTGCATGCCCCCTAAGCTTCGTTACATTCACCGGACTACTTGCCGCAATCAAGTGGATGGAATGAAGGTTGAAGAGACATTCCCGATGGAAAGAGACCACTCAGGGATGATGTCTGACTTAGCGTTGTGCTTGAACCAGGAAATGAAAGTTGGTCGATAAGTTGTACCATTTTGCCTTCATGCGGGAAACACATCAATCGAAATAGTGTGGAAACAATAGCCTCCATGCTATACATATGGTCACCTCCAAGAAGTAGATTGTAATCTAATGGTCCTTGAACTACCATCACGTTCAAGTGAACAGTTTTCCTTTTCAAAGTTATCGGCAACTTCAGAAGGATCCCTAATGGTCTATTGGTTCCTTTGTCAAAGCTTGATAAATTTTGAGTTACAGGCATAAGCAATGGCAAACCAAGCACTTTCCAAGTAGTTGAGGAGAGGATACTCACTAAAGCCCCTTCATCTACGATAGTGCCAGACATGATCATTTTGTAAACTTCTACTATGATTTAGAATGGTACATTAGATGGAAGGCAGGGTCTTGCTAGTTGATTCTATTCGAAGGAAATGACTAGAATACTCGGAGGGCGTATCGGATAAAGGGCTGGATGAACCCCTTGAACTAGGGAATTTTCCTCTTGTTGTAAAGAAATAAGTGGATTTCCCCCAAGTTCATTAGACTTTGTATTGACAAAAATAATTTGAACAGTGTAATTCTCATTCTCTTTGGAAATTTTATCATCTGAAGGTGGACCTTCTGAAGGCAAGACTAGGTCGACTGCCATCTCGACCTATTGAATTTGGTTCAATATGGACTTAGAAGGTATGCTTTGAATGATAGGTGTTTCAACCGATGATTGAGTTTGGTAGTCAGATTTTCAACTAGCAATGGACTTGGTAAGAGTTTCTTGTATCCGGGTGGAAGTTGCTGCGGTGAAGTAGGACGATTATGCAAGATTTTCTTGGCCTCATATAGAAAAGGACAATGGGGAAAGTGATGGTCTCCTTCACATAATAGACATGGAGTTTTGACCTTTCTTTCCTGTTCAAGACTTTCATTTTCACTAGCTGATGCTGTGATATCAACGTGATTGCCAGAGATTGATGACACCAAACGGTGTGAACAAGGAGACTATTCTCTCAAGATTCGTGAAATGCAAGGACAATAACGATGAAAATGGTTTCCTTTGCAAATTAGAAAAGAATATCTAGGATATTTAATGTGTGGATTTTCACCAGATGATTCATTGTTGACCCCTTGCTTAACTGACATCTTCTTCTTCTTCTTCTCCTTCCCTTTCTCATTCTTCTTAGGTAGTTGATTACTAGTATCACTATATTCACCAAGTGAAGAGGAAGAAGGGGAGGGAGAAACAAACGAAATAGAAGGTGAAGGGCCATTTTTGGTATTAACTAGTTCTTGATTCGACTCCTGAGGAATTACAGTATTTTGAATGCCAGAGGTTGATAATAGCCATATTGGCAGGAAAATTGTGATTCCTAGAAGGGACAATGTAGCCATATACAGAGCACCAATATCTCCCGAAGAAGAGAAAGGACTAGTATTCCCCCATACAGGGATTCCTTGATTGGTGGGATGTTGGGTGTGGAGCATGATTATTTAGAGGTCTCTGTTTCATCTGAATCTATACCCCAGGAATTTTGTACACCCGTCCATGTGGGGGGGGGGGTGTGGGGGAGACTTGTCCCCCCCGCGGGGGTTCAGGGGCACTGATCCCCCTCGGATGGGGGGTCCAAGGGCCAGCGGTCCCCCAGCGGGGATTTTGGGGGTAGTGCCCTGAAGCTAAAAACAAATGTAAAATTACCTTCTAAAAGTATAGTAATTTCTATTCAATTTGGGCCATTCATTAGGCAGATGATCTGACGGTAGAAATTATGTTTAGTTTAGGGTTTTTTTCCCTAGAAGGCAACCTGTCTCTTTGTATGAGGGCATTGTATTGAGGCTGTGATATAGATGTGTATTATTCGAGCGAGAAACATAGAGGTGAGACTGTGAGAGAAAACAGAGGATATTATAGTGGATCTACTATAGGTTGTGTCTCTTCATTTTGCTAGATAATAGAAAGGAAAGACTGGTTGTTCGGGGTGGACATAGCCCAAACTGGGTGAACCATGTATATCTATGTCTCCCTAGTTTTATGCATTTTCTATGTTTTTATTTATGCAATATTCTATGTGTTTCATTGCTCTGTAATATATAATTTTATAATAACTGGAGGTCTATTTGGCTGATAAACTCGCAGGAAAGAAGGGTTCCTCGTTCGAGTGGGAGTAATGGAGGAAGATGCTAAGTTTAGGTTTGAGAAATTTAATGGCCAAAACTACTCACTGTGGAAGATGTAGATAGAAGATTATCTGTATCAGAAAGATCTATACCTACCATTGGGTAGAAAAGCAAAGATGCCGACAGGTATGATAGATGAGGAATGGAACCTTCTCGATAGAAAGACACTCAGAATAATATGGTTGTGCCTCGCAGTTTTGGTCACCTTCAACATTTCGAAGGAAACAACAACAGGGGTTTTGATTAAGGCATTGGAGAAACTATATGAAAAACCCTCGACCTCAAACAAGGTATTTCTTATGAAACGGTTATTTAATATGAAGATGTCAAAAGGTGGATTTGTTGCAGACCATTTAAATTATTTTAATACTGTTACAAGTCAGTTATGTTCTGTAGGAGTAAACTTTGATGATGAAGTTACAGCTCTGTTATTCTTGTGCTTATTGCCGGAAAGTTGGAATGGTTTAGTAATGGCCATTAGTAACTTTGTTTCTGGATCTAGTACTGTAAGGTTTGATGATGTCATCAGTGCTATCCTTAGCAAGAAAAGGTGACATAAAATCTCTAGTGAGACATCGAGTAATGCTTTGAGTTCAGAGTCTAGGGGAAGAAAAATGGAAAGAGGAAAGAGCTCATGATATCATAGTAAATCAAGGAAAGGTAGATCCAAGTCTAGATTGGGGATAGTGTGCTGGAAATGTGGAAAGAAAGGACACCTAAAGAAAGACTGTAGATCTCGGAAGGGAAAAGAAGGAGATGCGCAACAAGAAAACAATCATGAAGAAAATGTGACAAGTGAGGTGTTACAAGATGCTTCGATTCTTTCTTTCAAAAATATTAGTGATTCCTGCGTGGTAGACTCAGGGGCCTGATTTCATGCCACACCTGATAAGAAATATTTTCATGACTATGTTTAGGGGGATTTTGGAAAAGTCCATTTGGGTGATGATAAACCCTGTAAAATTGTTGGAATGGGTAAGGTTCTTGTAAAACAGCAGAATGGAAACCAATGGCTACTAAAGGAGGTACGACATGTTCCAAATCTGAAGAGAAACCTAATTTCAAAAGGGAAGTTAGGTGGTGATGGTTTTGTGACAACTTTCACAGATAAAGCTTGGAAGGTCACCAAAGGAGCCTTGGTAATAGAAAAAGGCGAAAAGGTTGGTACATTGTATTTATGCAATGGTATTTATAACTATGCTAATGCTTTAACTTCCAAAGGAGTAGATGCCGCATTATGGCATCATAGGCTCGGACACATGAGTGAAAAGGGGATGAAGATTCTTCACTCAAGGAATTTGTTGTTGGGTTTGAAGAATGTTGATTTGGACTTCTGTGAGAATTGTATTTGTCACACGGAATGAGTTATATTTGCGGACAAATCCAACCTTCCTAGGAGTCTAAGACTCTCTAATGACAAACAAACCAAACAAGAGCTATCCTTCTCTAGATACACATCATTCTATGAGAATTCAAATGTTTTCGATCTTACCTTAGGTCCAACGCTTGTTGTAGCAGTCCAGCCTTGCTGATCCAGATGAGCTCCTCCTTCACTTTAAGACCTGCATACACTAACAAAGCAAACGATTACATAACATCTGAATATTCATCATAAAATAAAGCATATTCATCACATAGACCAAGGAGTACATGAAATAATTCATTAACAACAAATCATTGAGAAGAATGGACTTATTTGTATTAAGGAAACAAAAAAGGAACCATTACAACCTGAGCCTTGGTGTTGTGCAAGCTCCTCCCAGGGTCCAGCAAGAGATTTCCTCTACTTTGACAAGCTCACCCACTCCCACTATGGCAACAAGGAAGGATAGTGATCTCTCCTCACAAGTCAACAATGGAAGTCCTAATTCCAGCAGCATTTACCCTTAGAATGTTCAGCTTTCAGCCTTCCCTCCTTTGGCCCAAGGCCTGTATTTATAGTATTCTAGAGGAAGTTATTCAGTTCCAACATCAATGGGATACTCCCTCTTTTGGATGGGGTAGCTCCTCTCTTGATGGGATAAGTTCCTCTATCATAGGGATGCATGAACCATCTGGAGGCGCTCAATACACGTCAAACACTCTTCTAGAAGGCTCTAGAAGTGACCACAAGTAACTTTTTAAAGATGAAACTCGCGCCTTTTGACCTTTACAGGGGTACGCACCCATCCTTTGGCTTACAGAGCGTACAAGTATGCAGGTACAATGAGCTTGGGATGCGTACACGCAGGCAAGGTAGAGAGAACCTGCGTACCCAGAGATAAACATGATTTTTAATGACTTTCTCTCTCTTTTGAAGTTTGACATGGAGAGCAGAGGTATAAGGCTTGACAAAGAGGACAATGTGGCTATTGATGAGGCCACATAAACTGCAGATAGTCAAGGTGACAAAATTCAGTGTAACAGTATTTATGGAAAATAGAAGAGAGTCAAATTTCTCAGAGTTAGGAAATAAAGGAAGAGCGAAAAATTAGAGCTTGTCCATATAGATGTATGGGGACCTGCTCAGGTATCATCTATCGGTGGCTCTCATTATTATGTTACTTTTTTTCATGATGCAACTAGAAAAAATTGTATTTATTGTATTAAGAATAAATCTGATGTATTTGATACTTTCAAGAAATGGAAAGCTTTGGCTGAGATTGAGATAGGGAAGAAATTGAAGTGTCTCAGATTAGTCAATGGAGGTGAATATTGCAGCAAAGAGTTTGATAGGTACTATTCAGAGCATGGAATTTGCAAAGAGAAAATAGTTCCAATAACACCACAAGAAAATGGTTTGTTAGAAAGGATGAACAGAACAATCATGGAGTGTGCAAGGTGCATGAGATTGCATGCAGGATGGCTTTTACAATTTTGGGCAGATGTTGTAGATACTATTATTTATCTAATAAACAGAGGGGCTTCAAGTTCGTTGGATGGTGGTGTTCCAAAGAAAGCATTGACAAGTAAAATGGTAAACTACTCTTTTTTAATGCCTTTCAGTTGTGAGGCCTTTGTCCATATTAATAAAGAAAATAGAACAAAGCTTGAGGAAAACTCAAAGAAATGTACCTTTATTGGATATGGTGTTAATGATTTTGATTATTGTTTATATGATTACGAAAATCACAAAATCATTACGAGAAAAGATGTAATATTCAATGAAAGGTTCTTGTATAAGAATCACTTGTAGGAAAAGAAACAGGAAAAAGAAAACAAGGAATACATAGTTCTTGATGAGATCACTAAAAAAGTAAAGGTGCGCGAAAATAATAATAATCAATAGCCACAATAACATCAACCACCACAACAACAACAGGCACCCCAAACACCTGAAAGTGGTGTTAGAAGATCTACCAAGATAAGTATACCCCCTGAACGATACTCTCCTTCATTATATTATTTATTGTTGATTGATTCTGGTGAACCCGAATGTTATGAAGAAGCAATGCAGGTTGAAAGCAGGAAGAAGTGGGAGCTAGCCATGGAATAAGAGATGGACTCCTTAATGCATAACCAAACTTGGGACTTAGTCAGGTTGTCTGTAGGAAAAACTACATTGAAGAATAAATGGTTTTAGAGGTTGAAGGAAGAAGATGGAGGAAAACAAAGGTACAAAGCTAGAATTGTGGTGAAGGGGTTTGCACAGAAGAAAGGTATTGATTTTGATGAACTATTTTCTCCTATTGTTAAACTTACTTGAATCAAAACTATTTTAATTCTAGTAGTAGTTGAAGATTTGCATCTTGAGCAGCTAGATGTAAAGACAGTCTTTCTCTATGGGGATTTGGAGGAAGAGATATATATGCAACAACCACGAGGATGTGAGGTAAAAGGGAAGGAGAAACTAGTATGCAGGTTGAAGAAGAGCTTGTATGGCTTAAAATAGGCTCCAAGGTAGTGGTATCTAAAATTTGACAAGTTTATGTCTAAACAAGGTTATACTAGATGTCACTCTAATAATTGTGTTTATCTGAAAAAAAAAATAAAAAAAATTAATGTAGCTACATTATATTGTTATTCTATGTAGATGACATGCTTGTTGTAGGGTCTAACATGCAGGAAATAAATGTGCTGAAAAGAAAATTGTCAAATTCATTTGCAATGAAGCATTTTGGAGATGCAAAAGAAATCCTTGGTATGAGAATAAATAGAGACAAGAAAAATCACAAATTAATATTGTCTCAGAATGAGTACATACAAAAGGTGTTGAAAAGATTTAATATGCACAATGCAAAACCAGTTAGTACACCTTTTGCTAACCATTTCAAACTTAGTAAGGAAATGTGCCCAAAGACTGAAGAAGACATGGAGTATATGTCTAAAGTTCCATATGCATTAGTATTTGGAAGCTTAATGTATGCAATGATATGCATAAGGCTTGATATTTCACATGTAGTGGGAGTTGTAAGAAGGTACACGAATAATCCAGGAAAGGAACATTGGATGGTAGTGAAATGGATTCTCAGATTTTTGAAAGGTACCACAAATAAAGAATTATGCTTTGGTGGTTCAAACATTTCTCTATAGGGATATGTTCATGCAGATATGGCACGTGACAGAGATAACAGGAGGAGAACTACAGGATATGTATTTACTATATGTGGAACAGTTGTCAGTTGATTTTCAAAAATCTAAAGTGTTAGTGCACTTTAAACAATAGAAGCAAAGTATGTTGTTGCTATAGAGGCTAGTAAATAAATGATTTGGTTACAGAGGTTTATCGGTGAATTACATAAGGAGCATGATATGGGCACATGATACAGTGATAGCTAAATTTCCATTCATCTTGCAAAGAACTTATCATTTCATTCTAGGACTAAACACATACAGCTCAAGTACCTTTTCATACGATCAGTGTTGGAAGATGGAGAGTTGAAGCTGGAAAAGATACACACTAGCCAGAATCCTGCAGATATGCTAACAAAAGTTGTAACTAGGGAGAAACTGAGAATATGCTCAGTTTCAATTGGTCTTCAATGATGACGATGAAGATGAGAAACAACAAAGTCCAAAGAAGAGTCATTGTCTAGCAAATGAAGCAACGGTGGAGTTGCTATAGTCATTCTCCAAGAGGGAGATTGTTGGGTGTGGAGCATGATTATTTAGACGTCTTTGTTTCAGCCAGATGTATACCCTAGGAAGCTTGTACACCCATCCACGTGGGGGGGTGTGGGGGAGACTTGTACCCCTTGCGCGGGTTTAGGGGGGCCGATCCCCGCTGGCTGGGGGGTCCAGGGGCCAGCGGTCCCTTAGTGGGGGTTTCGAGGGCTACGCCCTTGAATCTAAAAACATATGTAAAATTGCCTTGTAAAAGTATAGTAATTTCTAGTCAATATGGGTCGTTCATTAGGCAGATGATGTGATGGTAAAACTTATGTTTATTTTAAGTTATTTTCCCTAGAAGGAAACCCCTCTCTTCATATGAGGACATTTTATTGAGGCTGCGATATAGATGTGTATTCTTCTAGTGAGAAACAGAGAGGTGAGACTATGAGAGAAAACAAAGGATATTGCAGTGGATTTGTTGTAGGTTGTGTCTCTTCATTTTGCTGGATAATAAAAAGGAAGGATTGGCTATTCAGGGTGGACATAGCCCAAACTGGGTGAACCACATATATCTGTGTCTCTCTGGTTTTATGCATTTTCTTTGTTTATATTTATGCAATATTCTATGTCTTCCATTCCTCTGTAATATATAATTTTCTAACATGGACTCCATTATCTCATCCTAAGATCAACAAAGGAACGGGGATGATATTCTGAATTAAATAAATTTTAATGACACTTTGACACATATTTTCTTTTTCAGGTTTTAAGAGTCGAGAAAAAGCTAAAGATGACTCTAGTTGCCTTTGATTTTTAATGAGCCTGAAGTGACAAGTGCTCAAATTGACCTTTTCTTTTAAGGAGTCGAAAAGGAACGAAAGTGACTACTCTGGAAATATAGATAGTGGGATTACCAAATCAATTGCAAAATTCCAGTATAAACCTTGGTGGTAAATTAAAGAGAAATTACCAAGGACTTATGTACGACAGTCAATCTTCCTGAATGTTGTGTTCAGTGCATTGCGATCAATAGGGCGGCAGACATGGCTTCCTATGGATAAAGGATATCAGCCTATTGTGGTCTCCCAATATATACTCGATGGTATAGGGAGCACAAGTCTGTAATAGCACTTGTCATATCAAAGAGGAGGACTCACCCAACCTTCGATGAAAATGATAGTTAGTAGGTTTTACGACGCCTAAACATGTCTCTGACCTAGACCTCTAAATGTGTTGCGTTAGGTTCTCATTTTCATGTTCATTGAGATTTATTTTAGAGTTGATCTTGTTTAGAATTTTGTCTTTCAAGGTTCGTTGTGTGATGTAGATGAAAAATTCCTAAATATGCAATTGAAAATGATAAACAGTCATTTATTTTCTTTTAGCAATGAAAATATTAGCTACTAAGGAAAGAAGATTATGATTCTTTCAATAGAGAGAAAAGAGCACACACTAAATACATCTTTCCTAAATCATTTTCCACATATAGTCTAAATGCAAATGCAAATGCATGTATTTGTTTTTCCTTTCCTTAATTTGAGAATGCCAAAAAGGAAAACTAAGTATAGATCTAAATTATTTTCTTCAAAGTGACATTTTGACAATTTCCTTTCAAAATGAAAGGAAAACTAAAACGACACTTTTTGATTTTGAATAGAAAACTAATTTCGACACTTCAAATATTAACAATTAAAATCAAATACAATGGCAAAATTAAAATCAACAATCTAGAGGAGGAAGACTTTACGACACTCTTCTTTTTTTATCCAAAATGAAAGTTACGACACTTTTGCATCAAAATGACAGTTCGATTTAAGCTACTTTTGAGAAAGGACTGTAAATGATGGAAAAAAAAAAAAACATTTACTAATCCTAATCAATGGAGGCTGAACAATGTAAAGGAAGGAGGCTTCAGTAATGAGACACTAATCATAAGCAACAAAACAACTGAATAGAGCTGAAAACAAGGAAGAAAAACCCAAATTTCAAAGAGAGAAATAGGATTACTCAGTCATCGTACCTATCCTTAACAAAAAAAAGGATGCATCTCACCTTCTACACACGGGAGGTGCGATGCATACTAGTTTCCAGTTATAGACAGTGCGATGGGCTAGGGAGCGAGACTAAGTTGGGTTTTTGCTCAAAATTTGTAGCTAAATTCAATGATTTAAGCTGAGGCTATGATGAATAGTAAAAACAAAGTACAGGGGTATGATCTTAAGAGGTTATTGAGATACCACAAGGAAATTTAAGATGCCTGTAAGTCAGATGTTCAGTTCATAAACCAACCTAGAGATTGACAGAAGCATCATTCATCTACTTTGAAATTGCATAGAAAGAGCAGTTCAAAAGCTATCTCTCTAACTTTAGGCTCCGTCTGTAGTTTATAAAGAAAACAACACTAAGAAAAAAAAAATCTATTCGGTCCCCAGTGGAGTCGCCATTTAGAAAATGGCCCAACAACAACTACTGGATGCAGCAGTGTAGGTGGTAATCTTGATTTGTGGTTGCAAATTTGACAAGCATGGCAACTTCTGACAGTGATTATGCAATATTTGAATATAGTAGGCCAAAAGTAACTAGCTCATAAGATCTTTTGTGCAGTAGCATAACCAGATAAATTCCCCTCACATGCGCCTGAATGACAGTGATTCAAGACTGTTTTATCCTCCTCATGTGTGAGGCACCTTTGCATAAATGTATCAACAACACGACGGTAAAGCGTATCACCAATAATCATGTAGTCCTTATCTTGGTATCGAATACACCGTTGTTCAGTAAGAGAGGTGTTAGGCCTAAATGTTTGGGTTTTGAGATAGACTATTATATCTCCATAACATAGATTGCTTCACAATATCAGAAACAGAGTTTCATGCACGATTGATGCTTTACATGTTAAATCATTGGATGATGATGGGAGGTCACAAAGTAACTCCGTGAAGACTAGAGATTTCTTTGATCTGGATTTGGTGAATTCCAGATCAAACTCTTGCAAAATGGCCATCTATTTGGAATTGCCCCCTAGTAATGACGTGATAGAATGTAGGTCATACGGTTGCAATATGACAAAATGGTAGTTTTGCGGAAGAGTATATAGTGTTGAAACCACTGTAAGGCTTGAATAGCTTCTAAGGCCAGCTTTTCAACATAGGAGTACCTTATTTCTATATCATTTAAGTTGCGGCTTAAATAATACACAAGATGTTCTATTTCACTGTCTTCTTGTACTAAAACATGGCGATGGTTGTATCTGTAGCATTGAGATATAGATTTATAGTCGAGTCGCCATTTTGTTTCGGAGAAAACTAGTGTCTTTCGAATCTTCTAGTCCCACTAAGATTGGTAGCTATCTTAGAAACAAACAATCAAAGCAATTTGCAATTTCCTTTATGTATGATAGATAAGAGAGAAGCAAAGAGGACCAACCTAGATCTTATGCTTGATTCTTTGCTTGATTTCTCTCTCCCTTGATAGAGCTTGCAACTCCTCTCCTACTTGTCCTGCTTTAGAGAATACCTGTAGAGACAAGTAACAAAACACCATTAAAGCATCTTGATCTATAATATCATAAACAATTCAGAATCAGAAATACGTTGAACATACAAATGCATTCACAAATAAAAAGATTCACAAATACATGATTGTATCGAGGAAAATCCAAAGAAATTTATTAATAATAGAAGAGAGGATTACAACCCAGTTGTCTGATCTAGAACCATCCTCCCAGCATCAAAGCCCTCTTCACCTCATGAAAAACAAAATCACCCAACAATACAATGTTTCTTCTCAAAGATAAACCAACAACACTTCCTTACAAATTACAAAATTCCAACCTCTAGATTTCTCAGATGATGGATCCATTTATAGATGTCTTGCAAGGGTGTGAGTTAGCTCTAGGCTTTGATTAGTGTCATTCCACTAATAGTTCTTGGTTCCACTTGGAGATTTCATTGATCCCTTACTCATCCCTGGGCGAATGCAGAGAGGCAGGTGTCATAGGAGAAGTTTCTAGAAGATTCCATGAGCATCCACTTAGCAAACGGTCTCAGCCATTTGTCCATTCCCGCTCATCACACCCTACAGAAGGCCTCTTCAGTGTGCATTGCACATAGCTAGTGTAGGAGCCAGTATGCATTGTACCTTGACAGTGGAGCAGTCAGTATGGTCCAGTTTTGGCCAGTTTTGAGTGGTAGTTTAGGTGAAACTTCTGGGAAATGATGTAATCAGTTGATCATGATCATTTAGGGTATGAAACAACACTTTTATGGGTTACATAGCCCTTGGTTTATAGACACATGTGATAGGGGTTGAAGTGCCCAAATATGTCTATAACACTATGAAACTCTTAAGATTCATAGTGATGAAACTGTTACTAGTTACTTTTTATGTATAGATGAGATTGTTAATTGTATGAAGAATCTGGGTGAATAGATAAAGGAAGTTACTTTAGTTGAGAAAATTTTGAGATCTTTGTCTTCGAAATTTGAGTCAAAAGTGTTTGAGATAGAAGAAAAACAAGATCTTCTGACTATCATTGTGACTCAACTTCATGGAACCTTAACTATATTTGAAATGAGAAAAGGAGGTTCATCATATATGAGAGAAGCCACATTTAAAGCATTAGTAAAGGGAAAAGAAAATGAAGAGTACAATGAATCAAGACACATTTCAGAAGAAGAAGATGATGTAAAATTTGTCAAGAAGCTTCAATGAGATTCTGGAAGATTTAGAGGTAAGATACCTTTCAAATGCTTTGCTAGATTTGGGCACTATACTACCAAATGTCCTCATAGAGATAAATATGAAAAAGGGAAGGAATATGCAAAAAGCAATAGAAAACATGTTCTTAATAGAAGGAATTACTATATGCATAAAGATAATGATGGTATACGTAAAGTGATGAAGATGAAACTGAACAATATTATAGACTACTCATGGATTATGAAAATGATGATTTTTTGGATTCTTTAGAAGAGGAATAATTTCTTGAAGAAATCACTAGACTCAAAATCTATGGAAGAAAAGAATCTGATCATAGATACTTTGACAGAACAACTGGCTGAAAGACAAAAACATAATGAAAATATAGAATTTGAAATTGTGGGTCTAATAAAAAATCTTGACAAGGAAAAATCTCTTAATCTTAGATTTTATAAAGGATTAGAAGCTTTAGATGAAATCATCAATGTTTAGTGTTCTCCTCTAATAAAGACAAATGTTGGATATACTAAAGATTCATCTCAATCACAGAAGTCATTAGCCTCCACTAGAAGATATCTTGATGCAACAAATACTAGTGAACAATATGTCAATTGTCAACAAAAGTCTAAAATTACTCATCACATAAATCATACTCAATTTACTCCAAGGATGAATATCAATAGAAGTCGTAATCAACAGGTAAACACTACCAAAAGATACGATGATCGCATAAATTTATTTAATGGGCAATGTTTTTCATGTCATAACTTTGGGCACAAGGATTCTCAATGTGTTTCTTACAAAACCATCATGATTATAGAAGCAAAAAATCAAAGGAGTGTGATAGGAATCAAGAAAAGTTCCTATAATAACTTTTCTCCTCTTGAAATGAAATAGAATGTTTGATTTGTAACAAATTTGGTCATGCAGAATCTGGATGCAAAAAAAATTTTGGCCAACACTTCAATAGGAGCAAACACCATTAAATCCCATGATATGGAGAACAAAGGAATATCAATCAGAAAGATGTGCAATAGCTCTGTATGTAGAAGGACAAAAAAATCAGTGGTACATTGATAGCATATGCTCCCAACACATGATAGGTGATAAAGAGAAACTACATTCATATAATTCTTTAGAAAAGGAAAGGAATGTCTTATTTGGAAATGACACTCCTGCTGTCGTTAAATGTAAAGGCTCTGATTCTTGAAAGAAAAGGTTAAAGTTGGAAATGTCATGTATGTAGATGGTTTAAGGCATAATTTTTTGAGTGTGAGTCAAATGTGTTATCAAGGAAATGAAGTGGTATTTCGATCAAACAGATGTGTGGTTTGTGAGATTGATACATGATAGACAATGATCAAGGGGACAAGAACTCCAAACAGCTTATATATACTTAAAGGAGTACAATAACAATGCTATATAATCAAAAAAGTTAAAAACTTGTTATGGCTGATTTAGGTGGATATTCGGATACAATGGTATGGAAAAACTTAGAAAATCAAAGTGATCAAAAGGAAGTCAACTTAGGATCACAACATAGTTCTCGTCATCTTGATTCCAGCGATGCAGATGGTACTTCAATCCGAGTCCTGATGATGAAGTTATCGCACAAAGAAGGATGCTTTAATCCTTAAGAAAATGAGGATTTTCCTTTGAAAATGGGTCTTAAGCCATTAAGGCCAAATCGTAATTGGAGGTTGCATAGAGGTAGACTTAAGAGGGGTGCAGTCAAACCCCTAATCGTTGATCTCCGATCAAATCATATTGGTGGACAGGAGGCAACTGAATTGGAGGACTTACTGTATACATATTGGCAAGCGAGCAGAGCAATCGGTGATACACCGATTGGCAGAACCATTATTGGGACACCCGGGGCAATATATGAGCGAGATCGATGTGATAAACTAACTCCAATATTACCAATTGGTGATCAACGATCGGCATTTACCCAATTACAGGACCTTGGGGACAATGATACACCAATTGTGACCTTAGGTCGGACCTGATATACAAATGCCCGCGATTTTATATTTTCTAAAGTCAAGGTAAATGGTTTTGGGGTGGCTTTCTGTGTTTTCATGATTTTTGATGCCCTATCGCCTCAATGATAAAAATTCCACTTAAAAAGGTAATTATGCCTACCGATCATTCCCTAATACCGACCTCCATTGTGAACCAAGACAAGCCCCGATTTGAATGGGATTCTTTCCAAAGAACCCATTATAAAGCCACGATAATTGGAAAGAGCAAGGGGGAGGAATTTTTTGGTTGCAGAACATTATTTCATTGGTAGGATATTGAGAGCGCTATTTGTATATGTCTAGACAATTTTTTTTCACTCCAGCCCCTCTTGTTGCTATAGATGCATTGGTGTTGTTTACCTCTCCATCTTAGCATCCATTTCACAGCCATATTTTAGATTGGAGGCATATGCCTCTTGTGGATAGTTGATGATTGTAAATTCTCTTTTCTTTCATGCCATTAAATAATAAAGGCCTCCCCATTGTTGAGCTAGGCCTGAAGATGTAGTCTAAATTGGACGAACTCCATTATCAAGCCTTGGTGTCTTCTTTTGTGCCTTTTTATGTGGTTACTTATTTCTTTTCTTATGTGAACATTTCCATTTTAAGATGCAATTTTGCATGTGATTCCTTTTTACACATCTATAAGAAAAAACATCTTGGATCAAGAGGTATCAAAGAAGGGCTTTTTAGATGTGAATTGCATGTTTGCATGCTAACAAGAGGCAGGATTCAAAGAGGTGAAGGGAATCTAGAAAATTTCAATCCAGTAGTAGGGTGTGCACCTCGAAGAAGAAACATGGCAGAAGATGAAGCTCATCTTTAAGAGGAGCATAATTTTAGAAAGACTTTCCATTCAATGGAAGAGAACATTATTCAGTTGGTTTTAAGACTCGAAAAAGCAGAGGAGAGAAATCTAGAAGGACAAGGTTCAGAACATGGGAACAGTGAAGAAGACCCCCCTCCTTCTCCTTTTGGTAGTGAAGGTTCTTCTTCCTCTCACCACCATAATCAAAGAAATCCAAAGGATGAAACTAAGAAACATTTTTTAAATTAGATGTTAAATTTGATCTTCTTGTGTTTAATGGTGAAAGTAATGCAAAGATGCTTAACAATTGGCTCAGGCATATTGAGGTTTACTACATGATTCAACAAATCGTAGAGGATGAGGTGAAAATATAGCTAGCTCCCTACAGCTGGGCAACACAACTCTCATTTCGTGGGAAAGAAAATTACAGAGTAGTAAAAATGTGGGTAATCTCTTTTCCTTATGGTCTGATTTCACTTCTGTGTTAAAGAAATAGTTTTATCCCTTAGGATATAAACAAAAAGCTTTGATCAATTAGCAATACTTAAGGTAAGGCAAAGGGCAGGATGTTCATAGTTTTATAGAAGAATTTAGGAAGCAAGCACTGAATTTGGGTATTACACTTGATGCACCTGAAGTTGTAACTAAGTATATTGGCTCACTGCATAGTTATATTAGGCATTGATTGTTATTCTTTGAACCAACCATTATTGACTCAACTAGCCTAATAGTAATTCATATTGAGAACAAGGGCAAGAATGAAAGAGAGGATCAATCTAGAAATCCATTGTTCAAGCCTCTCAATGGCAAATCCGAAGCGAAATGGAAAGGGAAGGAGAAGAAAACAACAACACCAAAGAGGGAGAGTGGCCTTATTGCAATCACTGCAAGAAGGAAGGCCACAATGATGATCATTATTAGAAGCAACACTCAAAAAGGTGTCCAAAGAAGTATGTAGGAAAAGGGAAGCAAAAAACAATGGCAACGACACAACAAGACCTTGGATCAGATTTTGCAGACGAAGCACTGGTCACAGCAGTGAGAACAAAAGCTACGCTTACGCCTCCTGTTGATTGTAAATCGCATGAAAGCACTAGTTCTGTAGATGACTCCCTTTCGAATGATAGAAAAAGAATTGAATTATTTCATATCAAAGTTGTATTAAATCACACCAAAGTAGAAACTCTGTTTGACACTGTGTCCCAAGCAAATTTAATTGTATAATCCTTGGTAAAGATGCTTGAATTAGAGACAAACCACACCTGAAACCTTACCTGCTGGGATGGATACATGATAAAGTGAAATTGCATGTAACCCAACAATGCAAGGTCAAATTTGTGATTGCGTCTAAGCTAGTAGATGAAGTAGAGTTGGATGCTATACCGCTAGATATTTGTGGCATGGTATTAGGGAGCCCATACTTGTATGATATAAAACCAGTCTTTTTCCACCATGAGAATAGATATCACATCACCAAAGATGGGGTAGAATACATAGTACGAGCTCATCAGAATTAATTTAATGTTAACCTAGTAAGTGTTTGGCAAATGAAATGACTGCTAAATTCCAGTAAAGCATGCATGCTTTCCAGCAACAACCCCCCCCCTTTTTCATTTAAGTGTTATCCAAAATACTAAATGAATGGGGACCCTTAGTTAAAATTTTAGGAAAAGCACGAGTTTTGTTTCTCCAGAATAAGGTCACCATCATAAACTTAGGAAGATCTTTTGAATACTTAAAAAACCTAATGTCACGCGGAATGAGTCGATATTGCGGACAAGATAGACCTTCCTAGAATCTAATGGAGACCTAATGACAAGCAAACCAACTAGACACTATCTTTCTCTAATTGTGCTTTATAAATAATGGCAAACAAATGTGTTTAAGGCCTACCTCATGTCCAACGCAAGTTTGGGGATGCCTTGGCTCCTTTGATCCAAGTAAATTCCTTTGTCACAAACCTACAAACACAAACAAGGAAAAAGATTAAATAGCACCTGAGTAACTAGTATTAGAAAACATATTTAACATGAAAGTCAAGGAGTCCATGAAACAAATAGCATAAGATGCTTGTTGAGAAAAATGAGCTTGATTGTATTAATTCAAAAGAAGAAGAACTTTACAACCTTTGCCTTGACGATGTACAAGCTCCTCCTAGGGTCCAACAAGAAGTCTCCTCTACTTTGACAAGCTTCACTCACTCCCCAATGAAGCCAAAAAGGTATGTGATCTCTCCTCTTAAGCTCAAATAGGAAGTCTTGATTTCACTAGCATTTACCCTCAAAAGTTCAGCTTCTAACCTCTCTAGCCACTAATCCAATGCCTCAATTTATAGTGCAATAGAGGGCAGTTACTAGGTACTCCTTCAAAGGGATAGAATCCTCCTTCAAAGGGATAGCTCCTCCTAACAAGGGATTAGCTCCTTCTCTTTTGGGATGCATGAACCACTTTGGAGCGAACAATCCACGTCAAAATTCCTTCTAGAAAACTCTAGAATTAACCCATGGTGAGTTTTTTAAGATAAAAATTGTGCCTTTTGACTTTCACAGGGGTACGCACCCTCCCCTTTACATACAAAGCGTATAAGTACGCAGATATCCTGAACAAAAGGTGTAGGCCCATAGCCAAAAGTGAGAGAAAGTGGGGAACCAGAGTTACATTGCTTTTTTGATGTCTTTCTCTCATTTCTAAAGCTTGTTTTGAAGAGCTGAGGTCTGAGACTTGCTTAGGAAGATGGCATAGGTAGTGATAGACCCATACCGACTGCAAATAATCAAGGTGAAAATATTTTTGTGTAAAACCTAAGTTTATGATAAGAAAAATCTCTAAAAAAGAAAGTCGCATCGCAAAATGATAGTAAAGTCCCATCATTTGGCGATCGCATCGCAATAAGAAAGAGTTATTAAGAAAAACTTCAAGATTTACTGATCTGCCATAACACTGATCGCAAGATCACATATCACAGAGAATAGGCTAATGAAATTTGGCGAACATAAAACTTCTGCGATCTGCGACATTGCGATATCACGATATGCGATGAATACGATGTCGCGATCTGCGATGCCGCGATGCAAATTGCAGAATTGCTCCATCGCAAATATTTTTGGGCACGCTATTCAAGAAAGGCCACCTACTATAATCTAACTCAAGATCATGCGCTTTAAATATTCATAAACGATTAGTTGTCAGTTATGAATGAAACATGGATGCGTGTTTTTCAAAGAATTTCTTCACGTAAGATGGCATATTTGATGTATCTGCTGCATTTAAAACTCTCCCATCACCTTTCTTGGTCAATCATTTCCATTTCACTTGTGAGCTACAGGAACAGAGAGCGAAGCACTATACAAGGAAATACGCCAGAAGAAATGGGAAAGAAAAATAAAGCTCAGAGCTCCGAGGTGAAGGGAATGGCACCATTATACACAGACACATCGTGTAACAGAGATGCAGGGATATCAACATGGGAAGGCATGTACAGACTTCTTGAAGAAGAAAACCCCAGAATAATGAAGGTTACCGATGGCTCAGATTCATAGGGATCTTCTGAGGCATCCCTAGAAGAATTAGCTTGCTCATTCCTACATAGGATAGCAACAAGACCCAAAATACTACCATATACGGACATGATCAAGTGGATACTTGATAATGCAGAAATGAAGGATAGAAAGTTCAAGATTCAAGGACAAGGGCTCATTGGATCATTCGATGTACAAGATTTAAAACTCATGTACCATCTTCCTGAGCCGCAGGCAGCTTACAACACGCAATTCATTGAGAAATTTGTGGCAAAAAACCCGGACCTATCAGAGACCACCAAGTATTGGTCTAGAAAAGATGAACCTCTCAAGAAAGACAAAAGTGGTATGTACAACACTAGTTCCCTCACCTCCCCATATTGTTTTGCTCCAGCCATGCTCTGTAGAATGTTTGGGAAGCCAAATAACAATAAATTTTCATCTGAATGGTTGCCATTAATAGATGGTGCTACAAACGCCGTAATTATAGATTGGGCCAAGGTCTTTTCTGATAACCTACTCATGGCTATTCTCAATTACCGGTCTAAAAGATCCATGTCTCAAAGGATCTATCCACCTTTTTTCCTATCCGCATATGTTATGGACTCTATTTTTTATGTGTCTAAATTTCCTATTTTGGGTTGGAAATGGACAACTCAGGACCCATTACCCATTCGTGTCTATCATAATATATTATGGGACTCACAGTTCGTTCCACTGTTTTACCAAATTTGGCATGGGCCTATGCTACCCTTGTATAGAATGATATATGATAAAGACCCCCCAAGGTGCTCACCCGAGGCACAGATAGATATCATCCCCATCGCAAGATGGTTCAGGGAGGAATTATTCACTTATATTAGAGTTTTTGGAAGCACTGTCCCCCCTCATGTTCTACCTTTATATATCCCCGATAAACTTCTGGCTCGAGAAATTTCTTATCAAACCTGTTCAGAAGGCGGCCTAACAAGAGATTTAAAGGACAAGAAAAAGGCCATATGGCCATAGTTTCCTGTGGCTTGTGGGGCCTGTTTCACTATTCGATGTAGGTCATGCATTCCAAAAAATACAGAATATAACATGTCTCCAGTTATTTAAAATCCTGGCAAGACCATTTGACCTAAATGAAATTGCTCAGAATTTCACAACTATGGTCAAGGTGAAAGTATTCTTTGGCAAAAAGGATTTCTTTGATGAATTGTTGCAAAATAAAAGCTCACTCCAAGAAATTTTTCCGGAAGCCCAATCACAATTATCTCTAGAAGACCTTCAAAAGTTCACGATATACAGGGAAAAAATATTGGCTACTATCCCTTTAGAAAAGCTGCGATTACCTACCAGAGAGCCAACTCCAAGCATCAGCCTCAGTGGGAATTCAAGCAGTTCCAGATCTAAATCTAAGTCCACGCAAGAAACATCTGAACATTCTAAAATATCCGGGAACGACCAAAATAAGAACGAAGAGGTAGCTAAAGACATGGCTCAGTCGATGAAAATTCTGCAACAGCAAGTTACTACCCGCCCACAGAAAGATCCTCCCTCTCTCATCATCAAACCACCACCTGTCATAACCAAGCTGGACAAAGAATGGGAAAACTTCAATGAATTGATCAATCTTGAAGGACAAATCCAAGAATCACCTACGAGAAATACTCAGAATGCAAAAGGAGTAATCTCAATCATAGTCGACAATGTCTCAGAAAAAGAAAATGTTCCTATCACTCCATCTTCTGAACTTGTGCTTAATATAGAAGAAATTCCTCCTCTGGACATATTTTATAGTCCTCAACATAAAGTAGTAGTGATAAGACAAAGAAAGAAAAGGAAATTAGAAAATATGTTGCATCAAGATGCTGAGCAATTGGACGTCTTATGGAAAGACCCCAACAAAAATGCAACTGAAAATCTCACTAAGCTATCTCAGATCGCAGGAGCGTATGCTTCTACGACTATTGACAAAGCATCAGAAGTACAACAATTGTTGAAAGAAAAAGAAGATCAAATACAGTTACTACAACAACAATTGCAACAAGCCAATACTAATAATGAGGCACGCGAACATCTTGAAAAGTTACAGGAAGAGTTCCAGCACATGCAAGTAAGTGATCAAAGAAGTCTGGATGAAAAAGGAAAACAATTGCAAAATTTACAAGAGACGCATAAAGATGAGCCCAAGCTTACAGAGTTTATTTTAGAATCTATTGCCTTGAATGAACAACTACTGTCACAACAAGAAGTATTGGGGAAAAAGATATCATAGTGGAGTTACTACTGCGAAATGAGTGATAAGATCACCAATCAAGTGGTCGAATTACGAAGCAATTATGATCTGGTGGACAAACAGGTGATTGATTATCTGACCTGGCAGGAGGGAGATGAAGGAAAAGAGGCAGGCGAGCCCAGGATAAATGAGAATCATAAAGAGTTACTCTTTAGTAAGTGGGATGATCAAATCAAGGAAGTAGAAAAGGCGGCAGGTATTGCAGCTACATTAGCAAGTATTCTCATCAACTGTATAAATGAGAATTTGCACAGAGCAAATCTGATCACAGAAACTATTCCTGGGTATTTGCCAAATAAATAAAAATTAGAGGAGGATTGGAAGCAGAAAGCATGGGAAAAGGAAAAGGAAATCCAAGTACTAAAAGGATTAAATTGGGAATGTTACTAGACATATTTGGTTAAACTGCATAGTCAGTGGATGACCGTGAAATGTATCACAAATACGGCTTAAAAGGTGGTGCCAACACTCGTTGATTTTGTTTTCTCGGCACAGCTCAAAGCAGAAGTTAGCCAACTGACTCTCCTTAAACAAATGATGAACACATGCAGCTTTAAAGATGAGATACAGAAATAGCTTAATTTGGAATCTTATTTTTTGCTTAAAGAATTAGATTAGAAAAAGGGCGGTCATTTGAAAACCGCATCCTGATTTTTTTTGTAAATAACTTATTATCAGATTTAGTTAGTAGTATTTAAACCCTTCTCATGCATTTAGAGAAGGGTCCAGAAATTTATCAAAAAATTATCCTCAGAACATGCACTTTTGCACCCACAAAGGAGGTTTTGATGAATGGAAGTATCGAGATTTATTGATGTTTGCATTTGATATCTGCTACTGATGTTGCACTTCTGTACTCTTAGTAGATATTAGAACAAGGAAAGATAAGTCATTGTTGCTTGAAGCTTATGAGTAGGACTAGTCATAAATGGTACTTTTATCTCTTGATCATTTATGCTTATATTCT